>CABHPR010117586.1:8077-32556 GCA_902168415.1 Peromyscus melanophrys
ATAATAATAATAATAATAATAATAATAATAATAATAATAATAATAATGAAGAAATTGAGCTAAGCACAAGCAAGCATGTATACATTCATGTTTCTCTTCTCTTGACTAATTATTAGAAGTTCCTGCCTTGGCTTCCGCACAATGATGGACTGTAACCTGGAACTGTAAGTGAAAATAAACTCCTTTCTCCCCAAAATTGCTTGTTGTCAGGGTATTTTATCACAGCAACAGAAATGAAGCTACAATAACTGTCAACATAGTTCTAGGAAGAATTTCGTGTTCAAATCTTAAAAGAAGTTAAAAAGGACTCAACAAACACGATGTATCACATGAAGGATTATTCTGCAATAAATCCAGCTAATGGTTCCTCATCTTTGTTTTAGAGACATGCGTTTTGAAACTCCATGTAAGGACTGTAGAAACACAAGAATTATAACAGTAAAAGTAACTCCCCTTTCAAGACCCTCTCAAGACCCTTACAAGACCCTTAGTACTTTCAATAAACATTATCATCTGCTCTAGTCTGTAGGGATCACTTAGAATTCCTCTAAGTGTCCATTGTGGGGGGCCTGCCCCCACTTTTTCCCCCAGGGTACTCTTGAGCAGGGAGAAATAAGGAATATGTAGATAGAATTAAAGAGGAGAGAGACAGAAACACAGGATAGCTTCGGGAGGGGCTGGATCAAAACCCACCAGCCCTTTCTGTCTCTACTAAAGGACTTTTTTTTTTTTTTTTTTTTTTTGGTTTTTTTTCGAGACAGGGTTTCTCTGAGTAGCTTTGCACCTTTCCTGGAACTTACTTGGTAGCCCAGGCTGGCCTCGAACTCACAGAAATCCGCCTGGCTCTGCCTCCTGAGTGCTGGGATTAAAGGCGTGCACCGCCACTGCCCATACTAAAGGACTTTTAAAGGAATGCCAAGGGGTGGAGCAAAAGACCTCCCCCAAGCACAACCAAGTGCAGACCATCCTAACCACCTGGTGACCATGCATGTGGTCAAGCCATGCCCTAATGCAGCCCTACTGTATAATGCAAGCTCAGATCTCACTAGGAAGCTTTTGTGGGCTCCCACAGTCTTTAATCTCAGCTACTTTTGGGGCCTTTGCTCATCACACTGACTTTCTGTTCTATTCTCGCTTTTATTTTTTGAGTGTCTCTACTCAAGTTGGACCCCAACTCCCTGTGTAGCTGAGGAGAACTTTGAACTTCTGATCTTCCTCCCTCCACTTCCTGGGTGCTAGGATTGCAAGTATCCCCCACCACACCTAGTTTATGTGGTACTGAGGATCAAACCCAGGACCTCATGCTTGTTGGGCAAGCATTCTACCAACTGAGCTACATCACTAGCCCTTACACTCATTTTCTTGCTGTCCTTCAACAGACTAAGGTACGTCTTTCAACAGGGCTGTTACTGTGGTCCTCTGTCTGTACTTCTCTTCCTTTAAATTTTATATCACTGGTTCCTCAGCAGTCACATGACATCTCAAACACTATTCTTGTGTATGTGTGCGTGTACTTAAGAGAGACAGAGAGACAGAGAAAGAGAGAGGGAGGACATTTCAGAGGATATCTACCTTCTCTTTTTGTAGCCTCGATAAGACTGGACTGGCTGGCCATCAAGCCTACTGGCCATCAAGCCTAAGGGATATGTCTGTCTATGCCTCTCTGGTGCCGGAATCACAAGTTCATGCCACCATGGGTTCTGGATAAAACTCAGGTCCTCACTTGCACTGCAAGCAACTTACTGCCTAAGCCACCTCCCCAGGCTCCTCAAATACCATTCTTTACGGCGACTTTCTCTTACCACTCTAAAAAGAGTGCTCGTTATCTATTCTTCCACCAGCTTGTCTGTGTTATAAGTCCGCTAGAGAGTGAGTAACTTTGTCTTATTCCTTTCCGTGTTCCTAAAATCAAGAATCATGCCTGGAACATATTGAGTATTATATAAGTAATTTCTTTTTGAGACAGAGTCTCACTTGTAGCCTTGCTATAAGTTTATAGTGGAAAAACTTGGCAAATAGCACTTACGCCAAGAACACAGTAATGGGACAAATTGAAATTATTACCAGCTGACAGTTTGCAATGAAGAAAATTCAGTCCAGCCAGACTGGACTGGTCTATAAGTAACTTCTGAATTGATAAATTTGTGCAACATAAAAAGGGGCACTACTGGAATCTCAAAATCTCAGAGGAGGTAGAAGAGTGAAATTAGCCTTAAGCTGGAGAAAAAGACTTCTGTCATTGGACCTGGAAGGAAAGACGAACAGACGGGTGCAAATGTAATGTTTGAATTAAATAGTGTTAGGAAGAAGGAAGCAGCCTGAATTTGAGTCTTCCTATCTTGCAGCTCCAGACTCCATTTTCTTTTTGAAATGTAGTATACAGTCAAGGCTAGGACCAAGAGGTGGAATGAGGGGTCTTCCTTTAATGGGACTTAATAAATAAGATATTTGCCTTGATTATAGTTTCAATTTCACACATCTAGAAGCCAAACTGAGCTAATAGTTTTTTAGTAACTTTAGTATTTTATGCCCAGCCATGAATCTTGAGTCAAGGTCACTAAAGCTCTAAGGCAGTGGTTCTCAACCTGTGGGCCCCAACCCCTTTGGGGTCGAATGACCCTTTCACAGGGGTCACCTAAACCTATCAGAAAACAGATATTTACATTACAATTCGTAACAGTAGCGAAATTACGGTTATGAAGTAGTAATGAAAATAATGTTATGTATGGTTGGGGGTCACCACAACATGAGGAACTGTATTAAAGGGTCACAGCATTAGGAAGGTTGAGAACCACTGTCCCAAGGGAACTCCTTAGACTGCTGAAGAAGACAGTGGGGTGTATGCCTCCTTTACCTGTACCCCAAAACACTGAAAGGATGAGATATTTATGTCATTTCAAAATACCTCTTCAAAAATAGTTATTAACTAAGAAGAGATAATGAATAAGTTTATAGTGGAAAAACTTGGCAAATAGCACTTACCCCAAGAACACAGTAATGGGACAAACTGCAATTATTACCAACTGACAGTTTGCAATGAGAAAACTATCATAACTTCTGAGCTGTTCCTGCTAAATTTGATCAAGAGAAAATATCAGACACATGCAAATGGAAGGATAGTTGATCAAATAGCTTATATGTAATCTTGAAGAATGTCAAGGTCTTGAAAGCTAAAGACCAAGGAACTGCTGAGATATGACAATTCAATGTACAATGATTTGTGGTATTAGTGGGAAGAGTAATTTGTGGTATTACTGGGAGAGGTCTAGGGATTAGATGATAACTCCTGTAGTATGGCCTTTTCCTCTGGATGTAACATGACCATCCTGTCACCATCTGGACTAGAGATAACTCTGGTTCTGGTGATGAAATAAACAAAAACACAGTGATGGTAATGGTTGGTGTAGCCTATGGTGTTGGTGTGGTATAGCCTGTGGTAATGGTGATGGAGCTTGTTCATCAGAGGTGAAGGACCACAGACCCTCACCTGGGGTTCCAGCACTGTCTCCTCCTTCCAGCCCTCAGCTCCAAGTGATCTTGGGAGATGCTAGACTACACAGAACACGAAAGGTTAGAGCCAGAGGATGGTGACTGCTTGCAGATACACAATCTGCCAGAATCCCGAAGAATAAACTGAGGGGCTGATGAATAGCTACCAGGAGAGGTAAGTGGCATCTGTCTAACAGCACAGCAAAATAGGAAACCTCACAAAACAGAAGAGCAGGAGAGTGCCAGACTCTGTTCTGGGGAGATCGATGGGTCTGGGGTGCCCTCCACTCTCAGCTACACTTAAGACAGAGACCCTCAAGAAACTGGGGCTTAGATGTCAGTGACGGACACTCTTAAAGAGAGAAGAAAACAAACAAACAAAAAAAAAAAAAAGAAGAAGGGAAACAGAGATTGTGTGATAACTGAGCAGTGGGAAAAGTCTGTTTTTGGTTGTTTTTTGTTTTGTTTTGTTATTTTTTTAAAAACAACCCTACTGAATCAGCATCTTGTTGCCCCCCATCCCCTAACTTTTGTGAGCCCCACCCTTGGAGGACTCAAAGCAAGTGCCACACAATATATCCTGCTGATACTTGGCCAGCAGAGTATCTCCAAACTGCATGGGTAAAATGTTGAATCATAACCACACAAGTATTCAGCAAGGTCTGAGCCGGAGCCTGCAAAGAGCAAAGATACATATTCTAAGACAATGCCCAACATTAAGAACAGCCATGAGGCTGGGAGCTGGCTCAGTGGTTAAGAATACTGGCTGCTCTTGCAGAGGACCCACTTTGTTTCCCAGCACCCACATGGTGACCCACAACTGTCTGTCACTCCAGTTCTAGGGAATCCATCACCCTCTTCTGGCCTCCACAGACACCAGGCACTCAAGAGGTACACAGACATACATGCCGGCAAAACATCTATACACATAAGATTAAATAATTTTAATTTAACTTTTCAAAAAAGAGGAAAGCCAAGGGGACAGGGGCAGCATTTGCAACCTGACTACTGAAGGGCTGCATAGAGAGGTGTGACAGATATCTCTGGCGCAACCTGTAAAGGAACACCCTCTGGCAGGATTAGTATCTGTGATCTGACCTCTCAAGGACTGCCCAGGGTGTGGCAGGCATCTAGGAACCTAGGAAGGAATGCTGAGGGAGCTGACGCTGAAACCTGGAAGCATGCTAGACTGAATTCAGGCTGTTTACTCCCTCCAGCCCTCTCCACATTTATTTCTCCTTTATTTAATATCCAATGTCGACTTACCAAACCAGTTCTATTCTATTCTTATGTGCATTCTCTCTCTCTCTCTCTCTCTCTCTCTCTCTCTCTCTCTCTCTCTCTCTCTCTCTCTCTCTCTCTCCCTCTCTCTCTCTCCTCTCTCTCTCTCCTTTCCTTTTCATTTTTTTCTTTTGGAGTTTGTTTTTTTTTCAAAGAACATAGTCTGGCCTGATTTATGTCTGTCTCTCTTGAGAGCTGGGGTGTTTCAAATTATCTGATTAATTTTCTCCCTGGGTGTATTGGGGTGGGGAGGGGATAACAGAAGTACATACCTGTGCGTGGATGTGTGGATGCCAGAGGACAACCTCAGGTATTGTTTATCTGGAGTCTTCTACCTTTGATATTTGGAGACAGGGTGTCTCATTGACCTGAAGCTTGCCAATTAGGCTAGGCTGGCTAGCCAGTGAGCCCTAGAGACCCACTTGTCTCCTCACCCCCAACACTGGGATTACAAGTATGAACCAATGAATTCAATAAAGAGAAATACTGAAAAAAAGAAAAAAAAAGAAATGGAAATGCTGGAAGGGGAAAATCCAATAACTCAAGTGCTAAGATGGCTCAGTTGGCAAAGGCACTTGCCACCAAGCCTGATGGCCTGAGCTCAGTCTCTAGGATCTACAGAGCAGCAGGACAAAACCAACTCCACAAAGTTGTTCTCTGATTTATATGTATACACTATGGTGTGTGTGTGTGTGTGTGTGTGTGTGTGTGTGTGTGTGTGTGTGTGTGTGTAGTAAATAAATAAGTAAATGTTGAAAATAAATCAATAAGCCAATTGCAAAGCTCTGTGGAAAACCTCAGCAATAGAATGGACCAAAGGGAAGACAAATATCAGGGGTGAAAATAAGATAGAGGAGCTGGAACTTTCAGAGATGAATAAGAAGATACAAGCAGACCATGTAAGGTCTGTGGGGCTCTATGAAAAGACCAAATACACAGGTCATGGGCATAGATGAAGGAGAAAATTTTCATTCCAAAAGCATAGACAACATTTTCAATAAAAATCATAGGTGAAAATTCAACTCTAGGGGAAGAGATGCTCATCTAGGCCTAGGAGGCACAGACAAAATCAGAAAAGATCCTTCACAAGTCATATTACATTTAAAACACTAAATATACCAAAAAAAAAAAAACTATATGGAAAGTTAAAGAGATAAACACCTCATCACACAAAAAAGGCAGGCCCATCAAAACAGCACCAGTTTTCTCCACAGAAACTTTTAAAAGCCAGGAAGACTTGAAATGATGTATTTCAAACTCTGAAAGAACCAAGTACCAACCCAGACTGTCTCAATGATGGACTGTAAATTGAAAGAAGAAATAAATCTTGTTGTGGAATAATCTTCTTGTACACTGTGAAGATGTGTCACTCTGACTGGCTGAATAAAAAGCTGAATGGCCAATAGCTAGGCAGGATTTTTGGGAAAGAGAGAATGCTGGGAAGAAGAAAGGAAGTTACCAGCCAGACACAGAGGAAGCATGGCATGTAGGAGATGTGATAACAAGCCATGAGCCACGTGGCAGCACATAAATGAATAGAAATGGGTTAATTTAAGTTATAAGAACTAGTTAGAAACAAGCCTAAGCTATTGACTGAGCTTTCATAATTTAGAATAAGTCTCCATGTTGTGATTTGGGAGCTGGATGGCAGGACAGAAAAATCCACCTACAAAACCTTTCCCTCTCCCAGTTGTTTTTGATCACAACAGAAAAGTCATATTAGAAAAGTAGTTAAACATGAGAAGTATAGGAATACTCCAAACACCACAAAACCAACGAAGTGAGAGGTATGAATACACATCTTTCAATAATATCTGAATGTCAATTTCCAACCAAAAGATTCAGATTAGCAGATTGGTTTAAAACACAGGATCCAAGCCATGTATAGTTGCACATGCATATGCAGGAAGATCAGGTGTTCAAAGCCAGTCTCAGCTGTATATTGAAAGTTCAAGGCCAGCATAAGCTATGTAGACCCCAATCTCACAAGCGAGCAAACAAATGAATGACATCATTCAAGGCCCGCAAGATGGCTCAGCAGGTAAAAGCACTTACCACTCAAGCCTGACAAGCCTAGCTAGATTCCTGGAACCCACGGTACAGTTTCCGGCACCTCCTAAACCTAGGTGTATTGGCATACACCTGTAATCCCCCAGGAGGCGGGTTCAGGAGGCTCAAAGAGTTCATGGTAATCCTTAGTGACTTAATGAGGTTGAAACCAGTCTGGGCTACATGAGACTGTGAAAAACAAGGAAAAACAACCACAAGTGGTGGTGGTGATGTGGACAAAAGGGAAAAACCCTCACACACTGCTAGTGGTAATGTAAGTTAACCTAATTACTATGGAAACCAGTATGGGATTTCTTAAAAAAAAAAAACCTAAAACTTTATACCATATGATCTAGCTGTATCATTCCTGGATATTAAACCAAAGGATTCTAAGTTGATATATCACAAAGATATTTGCTCACCAGTGTTTATTACAGCACCAGGCACAATAGCTAGGTTATGTTATGGAACCAACCTAGGCATCCAGCATCACAGGAATGGGTGAAAGAACTGTGAGATATACACATGGCTATGACAGAATGGAATTTGCTTCAGCTATAAAGAAGAATGGAGCTATGTCATCTGTAGAAAAATGAATGCAAATGAAGATAATCATATTAAGTGAATTAAGCCAGCCTTGGGAAGGCCGATATCAGATGCTTTCTCTCATTTATGGCTCTTAGATTTTATGCAGATACGCACTGTCGTATATGTCTATAAGACGTGAAAATAGAAGTGAAGCTGTCTGGGGAAACAAGGGGGACCAATGAGAGAGAGAAGAGTGAAAAACAGAGGTTAAAAGGATGTGAGGGAGGAAAATGCTCAATGTACGATACATACTTGCATGAAAATGTCCTTGTGTAACATGGTCCATATATAATGAATATTAAATAAAGAAAGTGGAACTCCACGAGGCCATTACCCATGATGCAGTGTGACTTTGCAGTGATGGGCTGTTTGGGGGTCACCCACGTGCCTATAAGTAAGTCCAACAAACTGATTGGCTTGCCAAATTGGATTTTGGTGGAATCTACTTTGGTCTACTATGAGTGCCCTCTCTGGGGTGAACAGTGTTTGTTCATATCCCCCCAGTAAAAAGTAACCCGGCGGTAATGCATTGATGCGAACTTCCTGACTCGGGACTGGGCCTGTCTGCTAGTGGTAGAATATATGCTTAGCACATACAAAGGCCTAAGTTTGATCCCTATCATCAAAAGATGAAGAAAATGAAAGGGAAGGGAAGATAGCCCAGTTTCAATCATTTGCAGGTGATTCAGGGTCAGTTGGGCACTTCCTCTCAAAAGGCGCAGGGGAAAATCGACTTTGTACTATTCTTGCACCTTTCCTCTAAGTTTGAAATCGTTGCCAAAAAGAAAAAATATTACTGAATGGCGATGAGAAGAGCAACACTTGAAATAGTAGAACTGACTGCTGGTGCCGTAAAAATGCACAGTGTGGCTCCTGGATTTGTGGGCAGACACTGTTTGTGGGAGAATTGGCAGGGACTCTCCGTCTAGCCACACCCTCCAAGAGCCTACTGAAGATGTTCCTCCCACAGGCCTCCACTGAGTGTTCCTACACAGACTTATCACCCATCCCATGCCTGGACTGGAGATACATGTTGTTTGCATTGCTTTCTTGGTGAGTAATCATATATAGATCATGCAGAACCGTGGGACTTCTGTATGTTATCATTTTATATAAATTTTAAGTTCCTGTTTAAATCTTCTTATGAATGTTATCTTCCTAATTACATTGTAATCAGTTTAGTAGTAGATACCATTTATCATATCTTTTCCTCCTTCTTGTGCCCAATATATGTTTTGCAATCCCGTTTCCTCATCAGTGCCAAGGACTGTCAAAGACTAATTATCGAGTTTTTCTTGCGTATCACATATAAGGCACTGTAAATAGTAATTTATTTCAAGCATAGGATGCATTGCAGCTTTATAAAAACACTTACGCACCCATGATCTCATTTGTTTTCATAACAACTCCGTGAGGGCAGCGCTGCCCATGATAAACTCAAAGAACTACTTACTGGTAGTGATGTAACTATTGAATGGTAGAATTGGAATGTGGACCTTGTTCTTCAGATTTCCAGTCTAGTGCTTTTTCTGCTCCACCACAAGAAACAGAGAATAAATCTGCACACCGTGATGGTCATAGATATTGTATTAGTTTTCTGTTGCATCTGAAACAAATTGACACAGACTTAGTGACTTGGATAACACAAGTGTGTTATCGTCTAGTCCTATAGAACAGAAGTTGGACACAAGTCACACTGTGCTAAAGTTAAAAGTTGAGCCAGGTGTAGTGGCTGACACATGCCTATAATCGCAGCAATCAAGAGCCAGAGGCAGGAGAATTGTCACCAGTGTGAAGCCAGCCTGGTTGGCAGAGTGAGTGCCAGACCAGCCTGGCTTACAGAATAAGATGCTATTTCAAAGAAAAATCTAAAGAAAAAAGGAAAGACATTGACATAGTTGTATTCCACTCTTGCATGTCGTTATTCTCTGTGCTAGGGACCAGAGTAGGCACATGCTCTGCCTCTGAGCTACATCCCTCAACTGTTTGCATTCCTTTCTTAACGCTCTAGAAGAGCTAGCCCTAACTTCCAGACACTGCTCAAATTCTTTGGCTTGTGTCCCTCTTCTTCATCTTCAAAGCGAGACATGACATCTCTCTGTAGTTATGTCTTCCTCTCTCTATTCTACTTTGAAGGATCCTGTGTTGAACCAGCCAGATAATCCAATATAATCTCCCTATTTCAGGATTAGCTAGCTACCTAATAATCTCAATTCCCTCAGCAAACTTAACTCAGACCTGTCATTTATAATAATATATTTGCAGATTCCATGAATCAGGACATCCATGGGAGGTCATCATTCTGCCTATTGTGTATGTATTCCTCCAATTTCAAATCCCAAAGATCCATCAGCACGATCAGATCTTAACTCAAGTCCTGAATAGCTTTCCATCTACTGAAAAATCATTAGATCCCAATAAGACAATCTAATTACTGGAACAGTCACGTTTGATTACATGAAAATTAGTATGCTCTGAGTTCACTCATGCCTCACTCAGCAGATAAGATCATTGAGGTCAATGGCTTTGTTTGTCAAGGATACACAGCTAGTGAAAAAAAAAAGGGGCGGGGGTGCAAGCCTTTAAGCCCAGCACGTGGGCGGTAGAGGTAAGTGGATCTCTATGAGTTCAAGACCAGCCTGGTCTACGGAGTGAGTTCCAGGACAGCCAGGGCTACACAGAGAAACCCTGTCTCAAGAGAGAGAGAGAGAGAGAGAGAGAGAGAGAGAGAGAGAGAGAGAGAGCAGGAACTCAAATTTAGATCTTAATAGTCAGTTCTCCATTATGTTTTCTCACTGATATGACTACTAAGGCTTATATCTAACGCTTGACATTTAAATTTTATTTATTTATTTATTTATTTATTTATTTATTTATTTTTGGTTTTTCGAGACAGGGTTTCTCCGTGTAGCTTTGCGCCTTTCCTGGATCTTGCTCTGTAGACCAGGCTGGCCTCGAACTCACAGAGATCCACCTGCCTCTGCCTCCCGAGTGCTGGGATTAAAGGCATGTGCCACCACCGCCCAGCGACATTTAAATCTTAACTTGTTTATTTACCACTTATTATAGACTGTTTTAAAATACAAACCCACGTAGTAGAGACAGTGCTGTTACAGCAGATATCTGGCATTTAATGGGTCCAATGTTGTACTTTCCACTAATCAGAAGTGAACTCCAAAAGTCCATGACCTGGAATAATTTTAAAATTGCTAAAACCACACACACTCTCATGCTGGTATGTGAAGTAAATCGGCCTAGCCAATCTCTTAGCCTCTCAGTCTTAATTCTGCTACACTGTACTCTTCTATTACATACATGTACATACACACATACATACATCAACACATATCTTATTTGGAAATTACATTCTTTGATAACATTATTTTTTATGATTTTCAATTGCATTTAGGAATTTTATTTAATTTTTTTCATACAATATATATCTATATTTTTTAATAATTTATTTATTTTTATTTTATTTATTTGTTTTGCCTGCACATATGTCTGTGTGAGGGTGTCAGATCTTGGAGTTACAGACAGTTGTTAGCTGCCATGTGGGTGCTGGGAATTGAACCCGGGTCCTCTGGAAGAGCAGTCGGTGCTCTTGATCACTGAGTCATCTCTCCAGCCCCTCATACAATATATTTTTTATCATATTTCCCCTCCTCCACTTCCTCCCAGATGATCCCCACTTCCCTACCTACCCAACTTTCTCCGTCAAATAAAAAACTCACAAACAAAAATCAAAACAAAAAAATCAATAAGACAAAAAAATGCCAAAATGAAACAAAAGAGCCTACAAAACAAACAAACAAACAAACAAACCAACAAACACGGAGTTTGGTTTTTGTTGGCCAATACTCATGAGGCCTGATGATATATATATTTTTTTTTGTCTTGTTTTTTCAAGGCAGGTTTTCTCTGTGTAGCCCTGGCTGTCCTGGAACTCACAGAGATCCACCTGCCTCTGTTTCCAGAGTACTGGTATTAATGACATGAGCCAACACTGCCCAGCTGCCTGATGATGTTCTTTTTTGAAAAAAACTTATTTGTTTATTTTATTGGTGTTTTGCTTGCATTTATATCTGTGTGGGGTGTCGGATCTCCTGGAACTAGAGTTACAGGCAGTTGTGAGCTGCCATGTGGGTGCTGGGAATTGAACCCAGGTCCTCTGGAAGAGTAGTCAGTGCTCTTAACTGCTGAGCCATCTCTTCAGCCCCCTGGAAATGTTTTTAAGGCAAGTGTTTTTATCAAGTGTCTCCAGGTAAATTCTTTAGTGGTATCAAGGATCGATAATGGTGACAAGTTGTCAAGGCTGCTCTCAAATCAGATTGAGAAGTTTCATAGTAAATACAGAAGCCTGGGTAAAACTTAATACTAAGAGCCATACAGCCAAGGGGAAAGTATGTTATTTCTCTAAGGTCCAGCTCTTGAAGAAGGGATATTGAGTCTCCATTGAACTGTGAGGGTTAATTAAAATGATAGATATGTATGTGTGCTGTATGGGAGTGACTGATAGGTGTGTACATGGGTATGTGAGCAGTTTGTAAAAGAAAGGAAAAGTACAAAGTGGTTAGCCTAAAATCTTCACTGCTAAAATCTCTTACATGATTTCGAACAAATCTCTTTGCTTTGTTTTTGTTTTTTGTCTGTTTATTTTTTGTTGTTGTTTTGTTTTTGAGGTTTTTTGAGACAGGGTTTCTTTGTGTAGCTCTGGATGTCCTGGAACTCTCTATGTAGACAAGACTGGCCTCCAACTCAGAGATCTGCCTATCTCTGCCTGCCGAGAGCTGGGATTAAAAGCATGGGCCATCACCACCCAACCATTGGTTAAGTCTCCTAACCTTGGTTCTCTCATCTACAAAACACATATGTATAGGGATGTCCTGAGGATTCGGTGACCTTACATTCAGTGAGCATTTGTTACAAAGCCTGACCCATAACAGTGTTTTCAGAACTATTTCCTCAGTTCTTGAAGTTTAATGTGAAGACCTAATGCACCTGTTGGTTTGGGCAGCGATGATTTCCTGATCAGCCACCAGGGGGAGGTAGACACACAAAAGTGGATGTTTTTCTTCACTAGGACTCTGAATAAGGGGATAAAAAGAATCCAAAGCCATTTGCTGGTAACTGGACAAGGACGAAGGAAACAAGTTTGTCTTCAGAAACTGTTGGACTCAGTATATTTCTTGGCACATGATGGGAACATTAGATAATGCATGGACACGTTAAAGTGGTTTCATTTTCAAGCAAACACCACAGCTTCAAGAGGAGACAGATAAATCACCTAATAAAATATTAACGCTGTTTAAAAAAAAGATGGTAGCCTTTTCTGTGGATTTTGTCAGAATAGCCCCAGGCTTCCTTTTAATCACTATTCATGTTCTTCCAGCAGGAAAGCCTTTAGTTGGTGGTGGTGGTTGTGGATTTGTTGTTATTGTTTTTGTTGCTAAAGTCTATCCCTCTTTCCAAGTTCCCAACCATAAATGGGGCACATGGAGATAAGATTCCACCAAAGACCAAGTTCACCTGTGGGTAGTCTATACATTTACAGAGCATAGGTGAGGAGGACCTTTGGGTGCTCCCCCAAAGGCCACACTGGAAAGGTTTACCCAGCAGAGAGGATGGTGTTCCCACAGCTGCATGGTGGGAGGCCCTAGTCTCCCTTGGTGAGAATACTCTAGTAGCTAGAGTCTAGCCCTTCCCTGAGGTTACAGGCAATTAGGGCGAGAGAGCCATACAACAGGTGGTAAGGAGTGTCTGGATATTCAAGTGATCCTCCTTGTCCCTCCATGAGGAGTATAAACGGTCAACAAGGCCAGCTGGGATGATCTTTTGCAAGTGGCTACAGCTAATTTTCCAAAGATGGCAGTTGTTTGGCTCGGAAAATAATCATGTAAAACAGTTGTTTTCAAAAAGAGAGTAGACCAAAGAACATTCAAAGGGTATTCTTTACTGGTGTGAAATTCACTACCACTTGGAGACTCTATATTATCTAGTACATAGAATATGACTACAATTACAAGAGACACCATTAATAACTCACTTTCTCCCCGATTCCTCATTTCAGAAGTCAGAGGCAGGTTTTGTCTACACTCTGCTCAAATGACTGATTTCTTGTCTTTCTGAGTCTAATTACCTATCCAAAGAGCATACTTATAATTGTCCCCAAAGAAGTTCATGGGGTCCCAATGTAAGCAGGTCTCCTAAAAGTCTGACTTAGCATCCTGGGACACCAAGGACATAGATAAGGCTTTGCTTGTCCTCAAAGGATCACTTTGAAGGTATATTTGGTAACTTTATTAAAAATTGAACTCTCAAGCCAGGCAGTGTTGGTGCACACCTTTAATCCCAATGCTCGGGAAGCGGAGGCAGGTGGATCTCTTGAGTTTGAGGCCAGCCTGGTCTACAGAATCAGTTCTAGGATAGCCAGGGCTACACAGAAAAACCTTTCCTCGAAAAACCAAAAAAAAAAAAAATTGACTCTCGTCGTCGTTGGGGTTGTAGAAAGAAAGAGAGCAAGGTGAGGAAAAAGAGAGCAGTAAAACTGTGACAGCTAGCATTTACTCTACCCACTTTACTGAACAGTTTATAGATATTACCTGTTTTGCACTTACAGCAGCCCTATGAAATGTCCCTCCTTTACAGATACGGAATCTGAGATAGAAAGAGATTAGGTGATTTTTTTCCAAAAGTCACATTTCTGGTAAGGTGCCGAGCCAGAGTTCACTCTACACAGTTTCCAAAGACAGTTCTCTCTCTTTCTTCCCCTTTCTCTCTCTCCACTCCCACTCCCTACTCCTTCTCTCTGCCCCTCTGTCCAGCATCTCCCTCATTAGTCCACTAGAACATACTGACCTGGAACTCACTATGTAGACCAGGCTGGCTTGCAACTTGTAGCCATCCTCCTCATTCTGCCTCCCAAATTATAAGTGTGCACGACCACACCTGGCTTCCAGACATTGTTTTCTTAACCATTCATTACACTTTTCTGGTGAAGTTAGAGTTGATGCTGTAAATTGTAACAATATCAACTGAATAGAGGGGGAAAATAAAAAGACTTAAGGAATTGATGTTAATTCCAGTATAATGCTGAGTGTCAACTGGTACCAAGAGGCAATGAAATACACTGGTTTTGAACAGAGTTAGGAATGAGATGGACCCTTCTGGGGTGGACTGTAGTTGGTTTTTTTGTTTTGTTTTGTCTTACTCCTTGGGGGCCTGCCACCCAGCTCCCAAATAAATACACAGAGACCTATTCTCACTTATGAATGCCCAGCCTTAGCTTGGCTTGTTTCTAGCCAGCTTTTCTAACTTAAATTATCCTGTTTCTCTTTATCTACATTTTTGCCTCTGGGCTTTTTACCTTTTATATATATATATATATATATATATATATATATATATATATTTCTTTCCTTCTTACTCTGTGGCTGGCTGTGTGGTTGGGTGGCTGGCTCCTGGAGTCCTCCTCTCCTCCTTTTCTTGCTCCTCGCTCTCTTCTCTAGATTTCTCCTCCTATTTATTTTCCCTGCCCATCAGCTCTGCCTATTTCTATTTCCTGCCTCGCTATTGGACGTTCAGCTCTTTATTAGACCAATCAGGTGTTTTAGACAGGCACAGTAACACAGCATCACAGAGTTAAACAAATTCGACATAAAAGAATGCAACACATCTATGCATCATTAAATATTTCACAGCATAACGAATGTAACACATCTTGAACTAATATTCCACAACAGTGGACCTTGCCAGATGGGTGACTTTGAGTCACCTTGCCTCTCTGG
Organism: Peromyscus melanophrys; assembly: GCA_902168415.1. Taxonomy (NCBI): domain Eukaryota; kingdom Metazoa; phylum Chordata; class Mammalia; order Rodentia; family Cricetidae; genus Peromyscus; species Peromyscus melanophrys. The sequence continues at coordinate 23,272 of CABHPR010117586.1, forward strand.
ATTTCGGTTCCCTCATCTATATAGCAGGACCAAGAACACTCCATGAAGTTGCTGTAATAATTGAATAAGATAAATGAATATATTACTGTGTCTGGCATAGAGTAGATGCTTAATAAATAAACATAATTTATAAATATTAATTAATAAATCAACCAGAGGGACATGGGGGTACTTGTTAGAGTTTAGGAATGTTGGTGCCAAATTGCCATCCTCTATACCTGAGTATCTACTCTGAAAGTAAACCAACCTCCTCTCCACTGGGTGCCCACATTATTTTTGTTATCTTTATGGTATATCTTTAACTCTGATACTATATTTATTAGTATATTTGTCTCTTTCTCCTGCCAGGATCCATGACTCACATTGTTGTCCTTAATCACTACCTGATGTAGCTCACACTAAGTTTGGTGTTTGTTGAATGATGAAGTGACTCAGTATTCTAAGAAACCAGGTATAATAGCACATACTTGCAATTCTAGAACTTAGGAGGCAGAAACAGGAGGATCAGAAGTTCAAGGCCAACCCAGGCTATAGGAGATCTTGTTCCAAAAACAACAAAATAAATAAATATCCCCAGGAAATTATTCCCTGAGTTTTGTGTCAACTCACATCAACAGAACTTACATTAGAAAATCACTCTGCTGTTTTATTGGTCGGTCACCTTTCTTATTTATTCACAAAGCCCAATGTGTACTAGGTGATTAGCAAATATCTTTCAGTGAATGAACACAGTCGCAGTACACTGGCAACCTTGCACAGTGGAGAAGTCTATGGAGTCAGACAAGCTAAGTTCAAATCCTGGCTTTAGTGCTGCTGTGAGACTAACATTCTCCATGAGTCTAAATTTCTTCTTTGTAATACAAGGGTAATCCAATCTTTCCCACAAACACATTGTGAGGACTAAATGAGGTAACACTGCCTAGCTCCCAGTGGGAGATCAGCAAGTGTTAGCTCCATAGTGCCAAGGATGTGGATATTACCATTCACTCATATCTTTTTTTTAAAGTTGGTGTGTGTGTGTGTGGAGGGGGGAGCTCAGACTTCCCCAACACAGACCAAGGAATAGGTCTTTGGCTTTAGAAGGCTTAAGAAACTATAGGGGGGGGGGGGAGAAACTATAGGGGAGATAGTTTACAATAAATGTAGCTTTGTAAGACCATGTTCTGAGGACAGCCAATGATTTGACATTGCAATTCTCTCCTTGGCTTGGGGACTGGCCTTTTCCTACTTCCCAAGGACTGGTCCCACTTAGTACCTAGTTTCACACTGTTCTCATCTGATGCAGTCATTGTATAAACCTTTGAGCTGTTCCTTCAGTGTTCACTGCTCCACATTAACAGTCCCATTCCCACTTTCTCACCCTGCCTAGCTCCTCAGCCTGAAATGCTTCCTTTTCAGTTTTCCCTATTCACTCCTTCCCATCCATCAGCATCTAGTCTCTGCCCCTTCGAGTCCTCTCCCAGGTACCTCCTTAGAGACTATCCTGCCTTTTAAAGTGGGGTACCTCTCCTCTCATTCTGAGGAGAGCAATTACCTCAGCCCCTGCTTCTCTAAAGGAGTGATGCTTATGAAGAATAGGGTCTTCTTCACAAGCTGATTTTCCTAAAAGATGTCACCTTAGTAACCCTGAGGCTGAGGTCGCTAACCTCCTGATTCTGATTCCCCAGATGCTCCATAGCGTGAGCTTCTGGTGTCCATGACACTAAGAACCTTGTGTAATTTGGGGACTATAAACTAGTACAACACTGTGAGGGGTTCTGTTTGGGGTGCTGTGTGAGGTGAGGGTGTCTCTGATTCTTCTCTTCTTGAAAAGATTCATTCAGTCAAGAGACACAGACAGTTTGACAGAGATTTAGGTAAGAAGGACAGAAGCCTAAGTTCAGTTAGAAACGCGAAGCAAAGCAGGTACTACTACAGGAGACTGAAGTGGACTGCCCTATGAGGGGAAGCAGCAGAGTTCTGCATTGTGGATTTTAAGGAGAGTGTATGAATATTAATGAGGTGGTGGAATCTTCATGAGGTAAAGTGATGCTTGTTCTGGTGGACCAGATCTTCTTTTTAGATATTTTTTTCCATGATTCCTACCAAGGGGCATAGCTATCAAAACCATAATGAAAATGATAGCATCATGACCTTAGGTCTTTTGAAGATTCAGACTCATTGTTAGCATACATATGTGGGTGAATGCCTTGGTGTCTCAGTTTCTGTAAGAAGAACCCAACTATCTTCAAGGATATTTAACAACAAAGGGACATTCATGTTAGCAGACACATTACCAGGCAGACATGTTACCAAGATGTAATCACATTTTACCTTGATTACCTCATACGTACATATGCTAAGCCCCAAAGTGATTGTATTGGGTGGTAGGACCTTTAAGGACATAATTAAGGTAAATGAGTCTATAAGGATGTGTTGTGGAATATTATTTTAACTAGGTAAAGATGTGTTACATTTGTTTGTGCTGCAGAATATTATTTTCACTGTGTAAAGATGTGTTACTTTTGTTTATGCTGCATTTGTTTAATTATGTAAAGATCTGTTGCATTTATTTCACCTTGCCTGCCTTAGGTGCTTGCCTGATTGGTCTAAAAAAAAAAAAAAGCTGAACAGCCAATAGCTAGGCAGGACAAGGATGGGTGGGGCTGGCAGGGAGAGAGAATAAATAGGCTCGAGAAGAACAAGAGAAGAGGGAGAGAGAAGAGAACAAGGGAGACGCCCAGGGCGGAAGCCAAGCAGCCGTTAGCCAACCAGACATGAGAATCAGTGAAAGTAAGATATACAGAAGGAAGAAAGAGATGTTGTGTGATATTTTGTTCGTGTTCTGACAAATAAAACTTGCCTGGAGATCAGAGGGCAGAGCTAGCCACTAGCCAGGAAGTGGTGGCACACACCTTTAATCCCAGCACTTGGGAGGAGGAAGCAGGAAGATTATGAGTTCCAGGCCGCCCAGAGCTACATGGGATTGAACCAACTGAAAAGAGAAACAGAGCTGAGCAGTAGTAGCACACGCCTTTAGTCCCAGCACTAGTGAGGTAAAGACAGGAATATAAGGTGGGTGGAGACAGGATCTTGGGGCCCATTCAGTCTGAGAATTCATAGAGACAGGATCCCCCCTCCCATTCATAGAGGATTCATAGAGATAGGATCCTTCCCATTTGGTGTGAGATTTTGTAGAGGTAGGAAGTGACTGTGGCTTCTCCTTTGCTTCTCCAATCTTTCAGCTTTCACCTTAACATCTGACTCTGGGTTTTTATTTACTAAGACTAATTAAGATCACACTTCAAAGGTAAAAAGCCCCAAAGCAAAAGGTAGATAAAGAGAAACAGGTTAATTTAAGTTAGAAGAGCTAGCCAGAAATGAGTCTAAGCTAGGCCGAGCAATCAAAACTAGTAAGTCTCTATGTCGTGATTTGGGAGGTGGTTGGTGGCTCAAAAAGAAAAAGCCTGGTACAAGGATGAGGCTTCAATCTTGTATGACCAACATCCTTACAAGAGCAGACAAACAGTTTTGGTAATAAAAACTGAACCCAGGATAACCATATGCTAATACTGAAATACATCTCTAGCTACCCACTCTGGTATAAGATTGGGCTTTTCAGAGGCAAGTGTTTATGGAAGACCACTACTAGAGGCCCCGCCCCCATCTTTTCTTTTTTGGAACAGGGTCACATGTATCCCAAGCTGGCAAAAACTCCCTATCTAGCTGAGGATGACCTTGATCTTAACACCTCCACGTCCTAGCTTATACTGTGCTGGGACCAAACCCAGGGATTCACACATTCTAGGTAGGCACTCTACCAACTGAGCTACATTCCCAGCCCTTTATTTTATTTTTTATTTTTTTATTTTTTGGAGCTGAGGATCGAACCCAGGGCCTTGTGCTTGCTAGGCAAGCACTCTACCAACTGAGCTACATCCCCAGCCCTTTATTTTAAAAGTTTATTGTAAAATATACAAAAAAGTCTACAAAATATAAAGCCATGTTAAAAAATAATAATAATCAGCATATCAGAGTAGCACACACTTGTAACTCAGCATTAGGGAAATAAAGACAGAAGATAAGGAGCTCAAGTCAAGCCTCGGCTACATAGTGAGTTCTAGGATAGCCTGAGCTACATGAGACACTGTCTCAGGGGGAAAAACTCATAAAGAGTGATCATAAAACAAATATGCTTCTATAAATAGCTTTGGTTAAGAAATAGAATATTACCATATGAATTGAGTCTCCCATAGGTGTCATTTTTCTTTTTCTTTTTTTCTTCTAAAGATTTATTGATTGATTATGTATACAGTGTTCTGCCTACATGTATGCCTACAGTCCAGAAGAGGGCACCAGATCTTATTATTACAGATGGTTGTGAGCCTCCATGTGGTTGCGGGATTTGAACTCAGAACCTTTGGAAGAGCAGCCAGTGCTCTTAACCACTGAGCCATCTCTCCAGCCCAGGCTCATTTTTCTGTATTATGTTTTCTTCCCCACAGGTAATTCCTACCCTCAGTTTATAGTAAGACTTCTCCTGCTTTTCTTTGTAAGTTCTGCCACAGGACCTATGTACCCCTAAACAATATTGTATTAGTCAGGGTCCTGGCAGGAGACTGATGGTACACTCCAATTAGGATAATTCTGGGAGAGGTAAACTATTAAAAGCATGCCAGCAGGGCATGATAAGAACATAAGAATAAATTATTCTGTAGCTGATAACAGTGTTCTTACCTCTAGGTGTAGGTGGAGAGAGTAGGGCGCAGGGGGGCAGAGGGGCAGAAGGGAGGGACTGGAAACCAGAGGCCCAGTGGGTTGTGGTGGGAGAGATGCCTGAGAGGAGCTGAGACATGCAGAGAAGGTAAAGAGCCAGACTACAGCAAGGCACACAGTGAAAGTATCAGAGAATAATATCCAACTCTGCCACCCCGTAGTTCTCCAGCCTTCCTGGGTGCCTCCCATGAGACAAACCTAGCCAAAGTCAGAAATCAAAGGAGGCCATTGATATAAATCTCTGCCTCCCTGGACCCAAAGGAATATGGAGAGTGAATCTGGAGAGATAAGTGGAAGACAACTAGCAAATACACCTTGATTTCTTCAGCCTGTTGGAGGTTATATAGATGGGGTTATATAGTTTTATCATTCTGTGACCTGCCTTTGGGGCTTTCTCATTATAGGAGTCAAGCATGTAGCTATATAGTTCATATTCAGTTCTGTACAATATTCCCCTATATGGCTTTATCATGAACTGCTTAGCCTTTCTGTAGCTGATGGACTTTTAGGCCTTTTCTAGCTTTTTAATATTTAGAACTAATGCTCCTATGGATATTTTACCATAGATCTCTTACTGCAAGAATATAAGTTATGTGTGCAATTGTTATAGCTGCATAAACACACTAAGATAAGTCTTAAATATGCCCATAATTGATATCTGTGTATGATATAAAATAGGAATGAAAGTTAATGTTTTCCATACTAGTAATCAACTATTGAAAAGCCTTATCTCTTCACAGATGACCTACAAATGCTTCCTACAATTTCTCATTGTGTACTAGGCTTCCATAGATTATTTGTATATTTTTCTATATCTTTGCCAAAGCACAGAAAGTCTCAATTATTTAGTTCTATAACAAGCTTTGATATCTGATAGGAAAAGTCTCTCTTCCTACTTCTTCAGAAGTGTCTTAACTCTTCCAGGAATAAGCCAAATTCCATGAAAAAGCCTATTTGAGTTTAATGAGAATCAAATTGGATGGATCTAGGCATAAATTTAAGGGTGTTTGATGCTTCTGAAATATTTTTTATTTTAAAAGTACATTATTTAAGAGTAAGAAGACACAAATGAGTGAAAATAAAAGTGTGTGAAAATATGTCTACCGTTTTCAGTACCATAGCAGAATATGTTCTTCTAGAATTTTTATTTTCTTTTTGTGGGTACTGGGGATTGAACCTAGGATTTTGTATGCGCTGAGCGTATGCTAACTCTTGAGCTACATTCAAGCTACATTTCACTCCCCTGGATCTTTTTTCTAATCTTGTAAGGATTGACAATTTTTTTTCAAGATTTATTTATTTATTATGTATACAGCATGTATGCCTGCAGGCCAGAAGAGGGCACCAGATCTCATTACAGATGGTTGTGAGCCACCATGTGGTTGCTGGGAATTAAACTCAGGACCTCTGGAAGAACAGTCAGTGCTCTTAACCTCTGAGCCATCTCTCCAGCCCCAAGGATTGACAATTTTATAACACTAAGTCTTTGTCCTCAATGATGGTCCAGCTTTCCACTACCCAAGCTTTTAATGTCTTTCTATAAGGTTGTCTGATATTCCCTCTAATGGAATTCATGCACTTGTGTGGTGATATTTTGTTTTACTCATTAACAAATAAAATTTGCCTGAAGATCAGAGGACAGAGCCAACTACTAGATTAGACACAGAGGTCAGGCAGTGGTGGCACACACCTTTAATCCCAGCACTTGTGATCTCATGCCTTTGCTATCAATATTTGGGAAGCACGCACGCCATTAAGCCCAGCACTAGGAACATTGAGAAAGAAATGTAAGGAATGAGGAGACAGGAACTCGGGTCCTTTTGGCTGAGGACTCAAGAGCATTCAGTCTGAAGATTCATGGAGACAGGATCTTCTCTTTTGGGCTGAGGAGTTGGTGAGGTGAGAAGTGGCTGTGGCTTGTTTCCTCTGATCTTTTAGCTTTCATCCGATATCTAACTCCGGGATTTTATTATAAGACCATTTAGGATTCGTGCAACATTTGGTGTCCAACTTTTGGGACACAAATTCATGAAAAAGCCTCTTGCCTGTGGTTTTGCAGTCACCGGCTCAGGCCAGAGCTGCACACGGCCAGAGTCTTCGCCCCGCCTGGGCCAGAGTCCTGCGGGCTAAGTTTTTGTTGCAGCCTCTCTGCAGCAAACTCCATAGGTTTTGGGGCTCCAAAAACCACAGGAGTTAGCTGCCTTTGCACGTTCCCGAGTACAGACAGCCGACTCCACAGACACAGGCCCAAGCCCGGGCTCAGGCTCCAAACACACCCGAATTAGCTGCTTTGACACGCCCCCTGTGCAGACTGCTGGCTCTATGACTTCTCCCCTCTCCCGATGGGCTTTCTCTGGGCCCCTCATCGGGCTGCTGCCACACACCATCATCCACACCATCATCTGCACCGTCCCTGTCAGCAGGCTTGGTGAGTTAATTGGGATTTCTTAAAGGGAGACATTAGTTAAAAGAGAGGTTTTTTTCCCCCCCACATTAAAAAAAAAGGGGTGGGGGGAACACTATTACAATGGAAGGAGTTTGGTCTCTGATAATACACTACATGGTCTAAAAATGGAGCAATTAAATGAGACAATAATTAACTTAGATGGAGTTGATGTAATGTCAATTATAAACAGTATTGGTTTGATCATTCTTATTTTATCCCTAAAAAAGTTGATTTATCTGGCCACAGAGTGAATGCTCATCCAAAGAAACTGGGCAATGATTGAATGAGTTATGCTATGTCTTTCCTATGGGATATTTAATTAAATAATGAAGGATAATTGTTAGCATTTAGGCATCTGTATTGGCCTGCCCTTAGGGTTCTGACAGGCTTTATCTTCAGCTGCAGCAGCTAAGAGCACCCCCTGTGCACATTCACTATGTTTCTTTATAAAAGGTAGACTTTGCCCACCTCCCATCTCTTTCTCTTTCTCTTCCTTTGCTCTTGTCCCCAGGGACGGGTCTCTACCCCCTTCTCCACCCCTTCTCTCACTCCCATCAGTAAACCCCCCACATGGGCCTCTTGTATGGTTTGACTCCTTCTTACTACTTTTAAAATACAACAACAATGACCATCTCTGAAAAAAAAAAGTTGGTTTATATGAGTGCCATGTTGGCTGTTATGAGTGCCAAGATACAAGTCTTAGAAAAACTTGTTAAAACAGATCATAGAGATATTCAGACCCAGACAGAGGAATTTAAAGGAGAACCAATTTTAGCATTGCATTTTAAGATTACAGAGGAACAGCCTAAGGCTTTCAGACAGCCAACTTTAATTTATCCGTAACCTTACAGGAGCTGCCAAGTGATAGATATCCCCAAGACTGTGTAAGAGCTGAATGGACTCCTGTGCAAATGTTAGATTTGAGGAAATTCAAAGAAGCTATAGTCTCACATGGCATGCACTGTTTGTGAAGCAGATGTTAAACTCGTAGCAGCTTGTAATTGAATTATCCTTCAAGACTGGAGAGAGTTGGTTACAGCAGTCTTGGAGGCTTGACACCAATTACAATGGAGGACCTGGTGGAAAGATGAGGCTAAGACCATTGAACAATGGAGTAGGGCTAGAGGTCTTGAAATTTCTCAAGATCAACTCCTTGGAAAGGGTGATCATGCTGATATACAAAGACAATATTTATATGATGACCACACCCTGGCTTTATGCTGCACAGCAGCCTTGAATGCTTGGGACAGAATTGAAGAAGTAGGAAAGAAAATTGAGTCATTTATGAAAGTTATACAGGACCCAAAAGAAACCTTCACTGATTTCTTACAAAGATTGACTTCTAAATAGAATGATACTAAATTCAGAAGCTAGACAAATAATAATTGAATCTCTGGCTTTGGAAAATGCTAATGCACAATGCAAAAGAGTAATTAGGCCATTAAAGGCAAGATCAGCACCCTTGGAGGAATAGATCTGAGATACAATCAATATTGAATCTCATGACCATGATGATGCTTGGATAGGAGAGGTGATTTCCAGAGGTTTGAAGAAAAATCGTAATGTCAAATGTTTCAATTTCAGTAAACAAGGTCCCCTAAAAAGGGACTGTAGACAGGGTGTTCCTAGAAACAATGTTATTTTTAAGGAATACTTCCAACAGGACACCCCTTCTTTCCTTCTGGATTATGAAGAAGGTGTGGCAAAGGCAGACACTGGATTAAGGAATGTAGATCAACAAGGGACAGACAAGGTAATCCCTTGCCTTTGCTGTTGGGAAATGCCCTGAGGGGCCTCTCTCAGGCCTCCATGTCAAATTCCATTCAGTCCTTTCCTGTCATCTGAAAGAAACTCCTTCCCAGAGCAATTAAAGAAACTAATGCCTATTGTAAAAAACATACAGCTCTGGGTGATAGAACAGCTGTAAAAGAGAGAACAAAAAATCAGGAGAAACTATAACCATTTAGGATTCCTGCAACACGCTTGTTAGATCTAATCCAAGGAACTTTTAATTCTTTTTGTTACTGCTTTGAGTTTTGTGTGTGTGTGTGTGTGTGTGTGTGTGTGTGTGTGTGTGTGTGTGT
>CABHPR010117589.1:0-10000 GCA_902168415.1 Peromyscus melanophrys
CATAGCGCTCTTCTGTTGTTCACATGGGCATGGGACCAAAGAAGGGTAAAGTAGATATGTTGGGGAAAAGGTGACCCAGGATGAGAAGGTAGTAGCTTTGATATGGGGGTGGGGGATTAACAGGTTAGTGAGCACTCTGGCTCCTAGGAGGAAGGTCAACTCCAAACCAGTGTTCAGACGCATCCATTCAGTGCTGAGCAGCTCAGTGAGAGACAAGGAAGCCCTGCTAGGTGGGCAAGTCATCGTGGACTCTTGCCCCTCCTAGCAAGTCACCGAACCCTCTCCCATCATTACCTACTCCTTGGTCACTACTGTGGTCCACCCTGATGTCAACAGTCTCTCCCATTTGTAATATGGCTACCCATGCGGAAAGAGAGTAGAAGCAATGGAATAAGAATGTTCTTTCTACATAGAACGCATATCTAAATGTGTCAGTGTCTTGGGTGACTCAGTTTAGACCAAAGCTCAACCTTTCTCTACTGATGGGTTCCTGCATTAGTTACTTTTCTATTTCCGCATTAAAACACAGTGACCAAGCTTCATCACCGTCACCGTGAGAAAGTGTGGCAGCAGGTAAGTTGTGATCAGGAACAGCTGCGAACTCACATTTTGAACAGCAAACAACCAGCAGAGAACTAACTGGGGATGGCGCAAGGCTTTGATACCTCAGGCCGGCTCCCCGGTGACCCATTTCCTCCAGCAAGGCAGCTCCTGAACCTCCCCCAAACAGCGCCACCAACAGGGAGCTAAGTATTCAAATGCTTAAACTACCACGTTCCACTCACTGGCATCTCTCATCTGTGGCCATGGGATAATGCAAAATGCATTTAGTTCAACTTCAGAAGTCCCCATAGTCTTTCAGTTTCAACTCTGTTTTAAAGGTCTCAAGTCTCTTGTGAGACTAAAGGCAATCTGTCAGTTGTAACCTCCTGTAAAATCCAAAAGCAAATGACTTACTTCTAATGTATAATATATATATATACACCATTTCAAAAGGGAGGAATGGTGGTTTGGAGAAGAAACTGGGACAAAGTATGAAGCCCAGCAGGGCAAACTCCAAAATTCTCTACCTCCTTGTCTGATGTCAGAAGGCTTAGATGTCACTGCCCTTGTTTTTTGCTTCTTTGGGGGGCCCATCACCCAGCTCCTGGAGGCTTATTCTTAATTATAAATGCGTGGTTTTAGTGTGGCTTTTTTTTCCCGGCTTTCCTTAACTTACATTATCCCGTTTACCTTTTGCCTGTGGGCTTTTCCCATTCTCTTACTTCTGTAAATCTTACTCTTACTCTATGGCTTGCTATGTAGCTGGGTGGCTGGCCCCTGGAGTCCTCCTCCTTCCCTGGCTATTTCTTTTCTTCCACATCTCTTCTCTCTTCCTATATAGTCTCTCTGCCTGCCAGCCCGGCCTATCCTTTCTCCTGCCTTGCTATTGGCCGTTCAGTTCTTCATTAGCCCATCAGGTGTTTTAGACAGGCACAGTAACACAGCTTCACAGAGTTAAACAGATGCAACACAAACAAAAGCAACACACCTTAAAATAATATTCTACAGCCCTTCCAGCTCTGCTGCCTGTAATACAGTCTTCCCTCTTGGGTTCTTCTACTCCCTGTGGGCCGCTCTCCTTGGCAGACTTACCACAGCTCTGGCATCTCCAACATCTTGGGGTCTAAACTGCAACTGTGGCTTCACTTCCTCCACAGCGTCACACAATAGCCTTTCAGGGCCCCCACAAAAGGACTCTTCTGCCATCTGCCTGACCTCAGTGGCTCTCTGAAACCCTGGAATAAGATTCTATAATCCCTTTACTTATATATCCTTCATGACTGAAGCCAGCATCTGTTGCAGAATATTCCTTTACACTGTGTGAAGATGTGTCACTGCGATTGGTTTAGTGAAGAGCTGGATGGCCAAGAGTTAGGCAGGAAGAGATTAGGCAGGACTTCTGGGAACAAGAGAGGCCTCGAGGAAGAAGAAAGGCGGAGTCACTAGTCAGATGTAGAAGCAGCAAGATGTGCAGGATGAGAGGTAAAAGCCACAACCCACGTGGCAGTACGTAGATGAATAGAAATGGGTTGATTTAAGTTAGAAGAACTAGTTAGGAGCAAACCTAAGCTAAGGCCAAGCATCCATAATTAATAATAAGTCTCTGTGTCATTATTTGTGAGCTGGCGGTCCTGACAAGAAAGTTTGTCTACAAGCATCACATGGACAACACTGTCTAGTTCAGCTCCAGTTTGGGATGGATCCTCTTCCCCTTGAATGACATTGGCCGCAGCTTTTGTTTGCTCTTCCTTTCCAGGGGCAGAGAATTCTTTATCTCCTTCAGCACAAGCCTTGGCTGCAACATTAAAGTTCCCAGTGCTCTCTTTCTCTCCAAACTATACATTTGTATTTCTTTGTGCCCTGCTTGCTCTTTATTGTAGATCTGCATAACCATGCAACAGTCAATATTAGACTGTCTTGAAATCTCCTCTACCAAAGAGATCAGACCAGTGGTTTTCCACTTAATCTCAGGCAAATTCTCAGGGCAAAAGCAGAAGGCAGCCATAGCTTTTACCAAAGTCTCACAAGAGCAGTTCCTAGCCTAGTTGCTCTTAAAGCCCTTGTTTCCCTCTGAAGCCTCTTGAGCTGGTCATCGACAGCCCCCAAAGCTTCCAGCACTACAGTCTTCCAAGCTCCTACTAGGACATTCCATTAAGCCGTGCTTACAGAATTCAACTGCTTTCTAGTTCAGAGCCTTACAGTCTTCTACTTTACCCCAACCGCCCCCCACCCCCTCCACACACAAAATCAGTCTGTCACAGCAATACCCCACTCCCACACACACATTCACACACACAAAATCAATCTGTCACAGCAATACTCCACTCTCTGGTACAAACTTTGGCCTCAGTTCATTTTCTGTTGCTATGATAAAAGATCATGACCAATGCAATTTAGAAAAGGAAGAGTTTATTTGGGTTACAGTTTCAGAGGGATGAGAGTCTATCACCATCATAACAGGGAAGCATGGTTGCAGGCAAGCACAGCTACAAGGAACAGCTGAGAGCTCACATCTTAAATGGCAGGCAGCAAGCAGAGAGAGCTAACTGAGGTGAGGCTTTGATATCTCAAAGTCTGCCCTTAGTAAGGCTTTCTCCAGAAACGCCACACATCCTAAGCCTCTCCAGACATCTACCAACATGGGACAGACCAAGTATTCAAATGCCCAAGAATCTGAGGGACATCTCATTCAAACCAACTCAGTTCTCTACCTCCCATGTAGACTCCTTTCTCCTGTTCCTCTCTTCTCACCCTTCTTCCCTGGCCAAGGCTTGTGCTGAAGGAGATAAAGAATTCTCTGCCCCTGGAAAGGAAGAGCAAACAAAAGCTGCGGCCAATGTCATTCAAGGGGAAGAGGATCCATCCCAAACTGGAGCTGAACTAGACAGTGTTGTCTGTGTGATGCTTGTAGATGCTTGGGTCTCTAGGACAGTGGTTTTCAACCCGTGGGTCATGATCCCCTTTTGAGGTATTCACAGGGGTGAAATATCAGATATCCACATTATAATTCATAACAGTAGTAAAATTGGCTATGAAGTAGCAATGAAATAGTTTTTGGTTGGGGCTCACCACACCATGAGGAACTGTATTAAAGGGTCACAGCATTGGGAAGACTGAGAACCACTGCTCTAGGTGAAGAGCCTCCTTGCCTTTTATCCCAACATTTTTACTTCCACTTTTACTTCCCTAAACTGTTTACTCTTTAGGATGAGACTTAAATGATGGTATCTCAGAGTTATGTCTCCTCCTGTCCACCATACTCCACCCTCCTTTGGACAAATTAAGATGCTCCTGCTAGGTGCTCTAATAGCCCCCAATTTCTCTTTTTGAGAGGAGGAAGATTGGAGATAACCTTGAACTCTGATCCTCCTGCCTCTACTTCCCAACTTCTGGCCTTATAGGTATGCAATACCACACAGTTTAATAATGTGTGTATGGAGTGTGTGTGTGTGTGTGTGTGTGTGTGTGTGTGTGTGTGTGTGTGTATTTAGAGGCCAGAGGTTGGCACTGAGTCCTTTATCCCTCTCCACCATATTTTTTGAGACAGGATGACTCAGTGAACCTTCTGCCCATTGATCGCCTAGACTGGCTGGTCAACAAGCCCCTCCCCCATTCTTCTGTTCTGCTTCTCAGTCCTGGGATTGTAGACATGCTGCCATACTTGCATGAGTGCTAGGGATCCAAACCCAGACCCTCACTCTGTGCTGCAGGTTTTTTTACCAACTGAGCCATCTTCTTTACCCTGGACATTCCCTCCCTCCCCGCTTGGTGTTGGAGATTGGACCCGGGGCTCCAGGCCAAGCTATACTCTAAGCCGATAATAATTATTTGATCCATGGGTTCCTTGAGGACTTTCAGCCATGCTGGATTTTTGAAGATTTTTTTCCTTTGTTTGCTTATTGTTTTGTGGTTCTGAGGATTTAACACAGAGCCTTCTGCGTGCTAGGCAAGAACTCTGCTACTGAGTTTTGTACACCCATTTCTCCTCTTGTGACACTTTCATTCTTTGTCTGTGCACCGTGATGATTTCTCAGTGGAACAAGAATGGAACCTCCGAGGACAGGGATTGCTTCTTGAGCAATATTCCATGTCCAGAGTCTGGCTGTTCAGTGACAGCATGTCTCGTGAGTAGATGCGCTTCATGAATCGGGAGGAAGAGAAGATCTCAACTGAAGAATTGAAGGCTGAGCTCTGTGGTACAGTGGTGGCCTAGAATGCACAGGAGAGGGAAAAAGAAAGGGAGCACTAAACCCCAGTACTTGGCAGTAGTGAGGAGGGTGGGGAGGAGGAGCAGGAGGGTGTGCCTCTTGCTGAATATTCTCAAGCACTGGAGTGGAAAGGTAATACCTGAGTGGGGTTTGCCACTTGGCTTTGCTTTGTGTTGTTTTTGCAATGCTGGGGAATCTAAAAAAGCTGTTGTCTGCTGGGCGAGAACTCTAGGGCTCTCTCTATGCTGAACTGCTACTAGCCCCAGATCTAAGGTTTGGTTTGGCTTTCTTTTTCTTTTCTTCTTCTTCTTTTTATTAATTTTTTGTGGCAGGGTTTTGCTGTGGGATGTCTTTCTGTATGCTGTGAATATGTGTGGCTCCCATTGGCTAATAAATAAAGCTGCATTGGCCTATGGCAGGGCAGGATAAGGTTAGGTGGTACCTTCAAACTGAAGCCGAGACAAAGAAGGGTGGAGTCAGGAGAGATGCTAGCCAACGCCAAAAGAGCAAAAAGATGCCAGCAGACTGGTAACGCCATGGCCACGTGGCAACATATAGATTAATAGGAATTGGTTAATTTAAGATGAAAGAGCTAGCTTGCAAGAAGCTGAAGCCATAGGCCATACAGTTTACAATTAATATAAGCCTCTGCATGATTATTTTATAAGCGGCTGCCGGACCACGGGGCCAGGTGGGAATGGAGAAATTTCCATCTACAGGGTCTGTTGTTCTCCAGGCTGGCCTCAAACTTGCAAAGTAGCCATGAAGGATGAACTGTAACATCCTGATTCTCTTGTGTTCTCCTCCCCAGCACTGGCATTACAGGTATGAACACCTCACTTAAGGTTTATTTCTTAAGCCTCTTATTTTATTATTATTATTTTTTAGAGAAATGAGATGTTTTCTTTTTCTTTTTTCTTTTTTTTTTTTTTTTTCATTTGTTTGTTTGAGACAGAGTCTCATGTCTCCTAGCCAGGTTGGCCTCAAACTCACTATATAGCCAAAGATGACCCTGAACTTTGGATCCTCCTGCCTCTACCTCCTGAATGCTAGGATTACAAGCGTGTGCCCCCACACCTGAGAGACAAGGGCCTTACACGGGAGTCCAAGCTAGCCTTGAACTTTTCACGATCCTCCAGCCCCAGTCTTCCTAGCACTGAGATTTCAGACATGGAAGACCGTGTCTGGTACATGGTTTTCCTTGTATCCTCAACTCTAGCACAGTGCCTGACCCAGGCTTAGGTGCTCAGTCACTCCAAGATAAATGCAGTCTCTCCAGCTGGCTTTTGGGGTGGCTGCTTTCCCCAGCCAGTCCTTGCTGACAGCAGGCTGACTGGTCTGCTTCAGTTCAGGTAGCTCAGGGCTCAGCACAGGCCACCCCTCCTTGACTTCTGCAGAGCCACAATTGCTCCCAGCCATTCCCTGCAACCCCACCTTCCTGGCTGGAGAGTAGGTGTGCGACCTAGTTCTGGCCATTGGGGTAGGAAGGCAAGTTATGCCAGGGCCTTGTGGGAAATATTTTTCTTCCTCATAACAGGAAACCCCCAGACCTACTTTGGAAATTGTGATGTGAGGATGTGATACTTAAGCATACTGCAGCCATCTTGTTTGCATGAGAAAGCTAGGATTTCAAGTTTCCACATTCATGGTTCTCTTCTCCTCCCATTTAGTTTTTAGTTCAGCAGTTACTTCTTCAGGGAGGACATCCCTACTAGCTTTGTTTATTGTTTCTGTGACAGAAGCAGCTCAGGAAGGGAAGGTTTATTTGGCTCCTAGTTGGAGCGGACAGTCCCTCAAGGCAGGGACAGCACAGCATTGAGAGCAGCCGTGGCCATGGTGGCAGAAATGCGTGGCAGCTGGTCACAGCGCATCTATGGTCCAGAAGCAGAGAGACAAATGGTGATGTTCAGCTCACTTTCTCATTTTTCACTTTTGTCCACTCTGGGGTCCCAGCCCTTGGGGCGGCGCTGTCCATATTCTGAGGGGTCTTCCTTCCCTGGATAAGAAACACCCTCAGAGACACCCACAGTGGTGTATCTCCTAGGCGACTCTAGAGTGAAGATAACCATCACAGCTTTCTTCACTGCGCTGTCTCATTCCATTCCTCTCCCTTCCCCATTCACAGCCCTATGTAAACATGCCATCGACCAAAATTAGCTTATCTTCCTGTGTGTGTGTGTGTGGATGTGAATGTGCACATGAGTGTGTGTGGAATCCGGGTTTGATATGGGGAATCTTCTTCAATTCTCTTTCACCTAATTCTTTTGAGACAGGATCTCAGTCAGACTCAGAGCTCACCTATATGACTAGTCTTGCTAGCCAGCTTGCTATGGACACTTCCTGTCTCTATCTTCCATGGCTAGAATTGTAGGCAAGCAACCATACCTACCCAGTATTTTTATGTGGGTTCTGGGAACCTGAACTCTGGTCCTCTTGTTTGAGGGGCGAGTGCTCTAACCACTGAGCCATCGCCCCAGCGCTATCTTACTCTTAAAAAAAATGGTATTTTTTGTTCCTTAGAAGGAGGGTGAGGACACTTTCATTCATTCCTCTGTTGTATACAGCAAAGTGAAAGGTATTCCCCGGGGATTTACGGATTAATGAATGACAAGATGACCACATGATAACCCAGACTGGACAGGATGACCACGAGATAACCCAGGTTGAAGGTGACTCCGGGGCTGGTAGATCCGTGTCTGCAGAGCCCCGATTTCTCTTGTGCTTTCATCGAATGTAGTTCCATGTCAGGCAGCTGTTCTTGTGCAAAAAATAAATAGCCCTGAGATTTCCTCTTTTCTGTTAGGGTTTAGAAGCTTTCGGTTTCTTGCTCAGGGAAGTTTCTCCTCCTCGTCTGAGGACGGGAGAAGTGACAAGAGCAGAGACGAGCCATGTGACTGTGAAATTGTCATGTGACTGTGAAATTGTGGACAGCACAGGTCTGCATGCCTTAGAGGAGAACAAGGCTACTGTCTTTGAAGTAAAGTGGGAAGTACACGGAGGGCCGCCCATCTCTAAAACACTGCCGTGCTGTGGAGATTCTTTCAAACATCTCCACAAGTCCCTTCTTACCCATCTGTTCATCCATCTGTCTGTCCAGTTTAAAATTGCCAAGAAAACATTGAGTATCAGAAGTGTTGAGGTTGAATTAGATGGCTAAGAATTGGTTTGGTTTTAGGTAGAATCTTGCTACGTAGTCCAGTCTGGCCTCAAATCCTCAATCCTCCTGCCTGTACTTCCCGAGTCCTGGGATTACGGGTGTGCAGTGCTCCACATGGTTTGATGACCAAGAGTTCTGATGAAGTCCACACTGTGTGTGTGATTCCCTGCCTGCTTCTCTCGGGCGTGCAAGCGTTCCTGATGCAGGTGCAGAGTGGCCCTGGATTCTGTTTTGGCTGGTCATGCAATTCAAAGACAGTGGCGAGACACAGCTGTATTCCCAGAGGTAGGGTGGGTTGAGGCAACAAAATTAGAAGTTTAAGATTAGCCATGGCAAGCCGGCGGTGGTGGTACACCCCCTTTGATCCCAGCAATTGGAGGCAGAACCAGGCAGATCTCTGAGTTTGAGGCCAGCCTGGTCTGGTCAGGGCTACACAGACAAACCCTGTCTTGACAAACCAAACAAACCAACCAACTGAACAAACAAAAAGATTAACAATGGCTACAGATTGAGTTCAAGACTTGCCTGGGCTACTCCAGATCCTATCTCAAAACAAACAACTGATAACAAAATTAGGGGAGGGGGAGCATTCAACCAAGAACAAGAGCGCAAATAGTTGAATCACTGGGTCTCAGAACCTAAGTAGGAGAGTTCAAACAAGAGGATGTGGGGAGATAGCTAAGGGATTAACATCTGGACATTCCAAATATCTAGAAAGTGAGAGTGCTGGGAATAACGTCATGAGTGACCTGGAACTCTCAGAGGTGAGGGGTCAAAAGGGAGGTCTGTGAGTTTAACATCTACAGGTGAAGCGGTCCCTGGGATGGCGTGGTCCAGGGAATGTGGGTGGAAGAGGAAGCTAGAGAGCAGAGACACTCCTGAAGAGTCGACAGAGAGGACATCAACAGGCACGTGCATGGCTCCATGGGGATCCTGAAGTTACTCAGAACCGTGGCCACAGGATCCGGAGAAGACCCAGCCTCCTTCTGCCACGGGATCCTGTGAAGACTCAGCCTCCTTCTGCTACATCTTCAGTCTATAGGAAAAAACCTGCCAAGAAACTGCTGGTGGCAGTTTTGATGTCCTTAAAGCAGCTTCCCTGAATCATGGTAGCTCGAGGTAAACGTTATCATTCATGTTTGGCTGCCTATTGGTTATTTTTTCTTGTAAAATACATCAGTAGCTTAAGTATTTCTATAGCATTGAGATTTTTTTTTTTTTTTTTTTTTGGTTTTTCGAGACAGGGTTTCTTCTGTGTAGCTTTGTGCCTTTCCTGGAGCTCACTTGGTAGCCCAGGCTGGCCTCGAACTCACAGAGATCCGCCTGCCTCTGCCTCCCGAGTGCTGGGATTAAAGGCGTGCGCCACCAACGCCCGGCAGCATTGAGATTTTAAGTTAGCTCTGAGTCAGAGATATTAAAGAATTACCATATTATTTCAGAGGGATCTGGTTCATAATTCTGAAGTCAGTGACTTACACATGCAAAGATTTATATAGCAATTTTATTGCTGATTGGGAACTGAGTTCGTTCATTGTTATTTTACTTATCTATTTTTTTTTTTTTGAGACAGGGTTTCTCTGTGTAGCCCTAACTGTCCTGGAACTCGCTCTGTAGACCAGGTTGGCCCCCAACTCAGAGATCCACCTGCCTCTGCCTCCTGAGTGCTGGGATTAAAGGCCTATACCACCAGGCTCAGCATTGTGTTATTGTTATAATAATACATCACACACTGAGCAAGGTGGGTTCGTTGTAGTGTGTCCCCCAAGATCTCCAGTATGGAGGTGATAAGTAGGACCTTTAAGAGATGGGACCTTAGCAGGCCCATGGTGGTTCCTGCCTGCAATCCCAGTATTAGGGAGACAAATGTGGATCTCATATTCTAAGTCTGCTTGGGTACATGGGAAGACCCACATTTTGTTTTGCTATTTTAAGTGTGTGTGGGGGTGGGGTACAAATAACTAAATCACATCAGACCAGGGCATCTCAAAACGATAATGGAGATGATAGAAGAAGTAATATTTGTCAGATATTTGGAGAGAGGAGCCTTGAGTCCCATTTTGGGGTGTAAAGAATATAGGATAATATAGGATAA
>CABHPR010117589.1:15000-16854 GCA_902168415.1 Peromyscus melanophrys
TATCCCACACCCTTAAAATCCATTCCCACACACATTCTCTAGACTTCTGCTTGAGTGGATTAGCAAACTCATTAAGCTCTTTAGTAGTGTAGCTTACCTCCTCACGGACTACACTTTCCACCTCCCCTCTCGGAGCCGGCTTTGTCTTAAGTCTGGGGATAGGTCTCGAGACAGCTCTTGGTGGACCCTGCCGGACATCGGTATTGTCTGGCCTGGCATGTCCTTCAGAGAAGGTCACTGCTGGTTTAGCAGACACTGAAAGATTCATTTCTTCAGTCAGAGGTGAAAAAGGTGATATTTCAAGGGGTGGGGCTGAGGGCAGAGTGTTGACTTCCTTAGGTGAGATTAAACCCTCGAGAATCTGAGGGTTCAAAGTTCTCAGCTTCATTAGGGTCCTACCACACAGCCCCACCCCAAGTTACATGCTTCCATTCTTTACCAATTAATGCCTTTTCTTTAACTGCCAAAAGCCTCCAAAGCTGGGACTTGAATTTTTTGCTGTAATTCAACCAGCTTGACTTTCCACAGCTTGAGCTCTGTGGCTGCTGGAAAGAAGGTTCTATTCCAGCACACACTTAGAAACTTTTAGACCAGTGATTTTCAACCTTCCTAATGCTGCGGCCCTTTAATACAGTTCCTCATGTTGTGGTGACCCCCCCCCCCCCCCAACCATAAAGTTATCTCATTGATACTTTATAACTGTACTTTTGCTACTCTTATGAATTGTAATGTAAATATCTGATATGCAGGATGTCTGATGTGCGGCCCCTGTGAAAGGGTCCTCATGACCCACAGCTTGAGGACCACTGCTTTGGACTCTTTATGCTCATCTGGAACAGGTCAATTTTATCACCAAATTCATTGTTGTCCTTCACCCGAGTCTCCTGAGATGCCAGAAGTTGGTTAGTTTTATCACGGAGCTCATCCGTATCCTTTGTCAATTTATCCAGAGAAGTTAGGAGCAACTGACCCGTATCGTCATTTTCCTTATTCTTCCCCACATTGTCAAAAGCTTCTTATACAAGGTCACTAAATCCATTGTCACTCACAGTTGATGAATCAGGATAATCAAATGCATTTGTCTCTTTAAGTTTGTAATGTAGTTCACACCACAGGCTTGCAGTACTCTCTGAGCTACTGGGAGAGGCTTCAATAATTGTAGGTGTTGGCAAATTGAAAAGCTTATTCCAGATACTTAAGAGATCCGTCTTTATACTTCTCTTGCTCAAGAATCATTTCTAGTCCAACTTCTGTATTAGTCAGGGTTCTCTAGAGTAACAGAACTTACAGACTGAATCTCTCTCTCTCTCTCTCTCTATATATATAGAAAGGGAGCTTATTAGAATGATTACAGATTGTCAAACAGCTAATCCAACAATGGCTGGTTGTGAACAGAAAGTCCAGAAATCTAGTAGTTTAAATAAATAAAATCATTAGGTTAAACCATTCAACCACGGACTGTCCATATGTGGATGCATGTATACACGTTGCGTCTTTTTGCTTTGGAGGGTTCACACATGCATTTTTCTCCCTCAGTGATTCAGCCAGCAGAATGTGAAATACACTTGATGTACTGACATGTTCATGTCGTCTTCCCTTTCTCTCCTTGTTCCCAAAGGATTGCCTGCCTGGCCTCCCCAGATCTTTGCATCTAAAGCGAGTGACATTGCACAGGCGTCCAGGTGCATGGAAGGACTTAGCCGTGTAGTCCTGGGTCTCCCAACTTGGCGCATCCACAAGGGCTTTGGAAGTTTGACTGGTTTGTTCATGGAAAGACTCAGCATGTGGTCGTCCTTAGGAGTGGGGCAGAGGTCTTTATCAACTTTGGGAAGAAAGATTTGCTGAAAAAAAAAA
>CABHPR010117590.1:8758-20117 GCA_902168415.1 Peromyscus melanophrys
CATAGCCTACATGGGGAGGTGATGTCATCCACAGCATACATGGGGAGATGACATGATGTTTAGGGTACTGTTTAAATCTGTACCTCTACCATATGCCATGTGTCACAGTCCTCTTTAAGCTACTTCCCTTCTACAGGACTCAGCAAGTGACCAGTGAAATGTACCACCAGGACGTACGGTATATTCTGAAACTGGACACAAAGTATCCTTTGGTCTGAGATAAGGTAACTTTTGCCATTCCTAGGCTTTTATGGAAATAAAGATCCCAGTAGCCATAGAATTCCTGCCTAAATACTCCTGCTGATGCTACAGAGGGAATGAATTTTGAGTAGAGAAAGTAGCCCACATGTGTTTTAAAGTCAACCAGTCTATCCTGAGGGTCTATACTCGATACTTTACTACAACTACCTACAGGAAATTCCCCAGCCCGTATCTTCACATGGGGAAGGGACTCCAGGCTAGTTTAGTGCAGAGCCATGTTCAGACCCATAGACCAATCTTCCACTCACTCTGCAGTTCCTGATTGTGTTATAGGTGACATCATTCACAAACACAGTCTAACTCCAGGCCAGTGAAATCCCGGTGGCCTGACCTCATGCCTGAGACCGCAGCTATAGCCAAGTTTTTCAAGTGGGGAATTTGGAGAGAATGGAGCAACCGACTCCATTAGAGCCAGAGGTGGACACAGTAGCTGAAAAGACATCAGAGAGAAGCCCTGAGGTAAAGTTAGAGCCGAGGTGTTGTACATGGTGACCTGAAGTTAGGAAGACGCAGAAACGGAGTTGGTAAATACTCAGAGGAGACCTTGTGGTATGACGTAGTCTGGAAGAAAGAAGGGCGGGTCATTAAGAAGAGAACAGAGTGGGTCAGTGGGGGCAGGGCCCAGGATTCACACAGAATCCATAACAGGGCATCTGCATAGCTGTATCTGGGTCCAGTTCCATGCTCAGAGAGTCTGGCCTACTACACTGCCTGGTTTTCTTTCCATGGAGTTCCTTCTCTAGGTATACTGTGACACCAACCCCTCCTTATCATGGAACAGCCGAACAAGACACCACAGGGCGGGTTCCCTACATTCTGCCCCGTTGGCTCTGGCCATTGGTTGGCCTTGCAGATGGCTTGGTATCCGGGTCATACTCTTCTCCACATTCATATAAACATTTTCATTCGCATAGCTTACCTCCGATCATCCACAATGAAGCCCCTACATTTTGGTATATACGAAAATATTGAACTTTGATTTCCATAATTTAAATCTTATGGACCCCAAGAAAACTCTGGATTATCTTCAGGGTGAGTTGGAAAACCCTTCAAAACTGTATGGAATGAGTGTGTGTGTTGTTCTCCTGGGAGAGGGTTCATAACTAACATTCTCAGAGCAACCTCTAACCCCCGCCCCAAGTTAAAGGTCACTAGTTTGTGAGGCAAGAGCTCGGATTCCAGGGTCAGAAGAAACATGTCTGAAATCCAAGCTGTGTCTGTTTACTTGATATCTCTGCACCCCATGCTAGGTACGAAATGGTTCTGAGACAGCAGCACCCCCACCTAAGAGCAATGAGAATTCAGAAACAGCCTGCAGAACACATTCATCCTAACCGCTACCTAGCATTATAGCAAGCTTTCAGGGATAGTAGATATAATTGTATGATCTTTAATGAATATAAATGATCAATTTTCATTGCTACATTTTTTTTTCAAATTCTGGGTATCTATATTTAATTGTTAAAAGTGGGGCTCTTTGGAAAAGAATTATGAGATTAGAGGAAATTCTCAGTAACCAAATATAATTTTATCAACATAAAATTTTTATTTTCTAGTAAGGTGTAGCAGAAAATACTACAGAATGGCTAGTCATATTTTATAAAATTTATAAAATATTCATGAGCTAAAATGATTTATTTTGTATTGATGAGCATAATTTTATATACTATCATAAACATTAATAAAATTATATGAATTGAAAAAGCTTAAAGGCTAATGAGATATTGAAATGACTGGCATTTTCACTGGGTTTGAAGAATTGTTACCACTTAAAATACATACATTTAATACCCATTAGTTCATTATGGAGGGATATATGAAAAACCGGGTGAATTGACTAGGGTTGTATGAATGTCTCAACAAGGCTGCTCTTGATATTTTTCAATGCCTACTAACAATCATTTTAAAGCATATATACACATATACACATATTTAACATTGTTGGTTCATTGCATATTCCGGAAAACATGTGATACTCAGCAGGCCAACCATCTGGCTACCTGCTTTAGAATAAGAGCAGATGCAGTTAGTAAGCCTTCCTGAAACTGGTCAGGTGGAGATGATGGTGACATTCTGCATCCAAAAGAGAGGCGAGACGGATGCTGTTTTCTCTCTCAACTTCAACTAAAATAATCCATTGCAGAATCAGACTTCTTTTGCCATGCCTAGACTCTGGAGCTGTGGATGGTGGGGGCATGCTGTCAACTATGAACAACCATCCAGCTGGTTCTAATAGGCCATTCCTGATGAGGCCCCTATGGTAGAGAAAGGAAATCTCAAAATTCCCGGTGAGAGGACTTTGACTTTTCATTTGACCGGTGGTTAGTCAGGTGTATGTAAATAATCACCATCCAGGGCACAACATCAACAAAACAAAACCCAACCCAACTCATGAATGTCAAAAATGTCTTGTTTTCAAAATAACAATGGGCAGCCTGCCTTTCAGAGGGTTGGAAGCACAATGTTCAGTGTAGTTATTTTCCTGTACAGTCCAGTGTTCTTATTGCACTGACTGGAGAGTAAAAGTGGAGACATTTTTGGCCCCCATCCAGTCACTCAAACTGCTCCCTGGGTCACTGATCTGCAGTTACTCTAGGCCACAAGGTGTTTGGCTGGACCGTGATGGGGTAAGGACAAAAGTCCTGCCATTTGGAGAGCCATGCAGGAGTCATGGAATGATGACAAGGATTTTTTTCCGTGGCTTCTCAATGGATACCTGTACATTATTCTTCTTTGTTGTTGGGTTTTTTGTTTTGTTTTGTTTGGGTTTTAGTTTTTCGAGACAGGGTTTCTCTGTGTAACAGCCCTGGCTTTCCTGGAACTCACTCTGTAGACCAGGCTGGCCTTGAACTCACAGAGATCCGCCTGCCTCTGCCTCCCGAGCGCTGGTTTAAAGGTGTGCACCGCCATGCCCGGCTCCCATTGTTTTAGTCTAAGGCTCTCAAGTACACTCTGATAGGGCAGCTTCTCATCTCTGGGAGAATGTTGTTCCTTGGGTCCGCTGTCTTCACCTTTATCACGCTCAGAATCTGGTCCAGCGGGAACGTTTTGTGTAGCTTGGAGGCTGTTGCATGGCAACTCTCTGTCAAGCCGCATTGATAACTGCTTTTGACCTTTTTTCTTAATCCTCTCTCAAGACAGTCTCTACCAAAGGCTCTGTACTGTAGGAGAGGGATCCTGTGTTTGAATTCTCCATGATTATTTTCTTTAAGCAAGACTGGCATACCCCCTCTTCTAGCCTCTTCCTTTTTGTTGTTTTCTTTAAGAGTGGGACAGAGATAATCAAGAAAGCTGGAAAATCCTTTCATATGCTACTGGTAGAGCTGCTTGTTACTTTATAGAAGACATGAACTTGGTTTTTGATACAGGGGCTCACTATGTAGACCAGGCTAGCCTTGAACATGCAGAGATCCACCCGCCTCAGCCTCCTGAGTGTTATCACACCTGGCTCTTTTTGTATGATCTTGAATAGCTCCCAGTATCAGAGCTTGATTTGTATTCCTTTTCTATTAATATGGCCTTTCGGCTTGAGCTCTCTATCCTGAAGTTAATTTCTGAAAATGAGGCCCGAAGCAAGTCAGCTGATAATCCCAGGACCTGGAGATTGGCTGCCATACCAAGCCCAGGATTAAGTTGGATTTAGAATGTCAACAGCTGTGGGTCCTGCAGGCTCTTCCTGGGTAGGTAGAGAAGGGGAGAGGTGTGTTGTATAGCTTTGTGCTGTGTCAGTTTTTGCCAAACTGTAGTTCCCTTTCTCATGGTCCTTTTTGTTGTACGGATTGAAGTTATGTCTGGGTATAGGAAACACTTGCTAAAGTCTGGAAGGTGAAAGTGAAGTAACAGTTGGATTTTGCCCTCAGAAGATAGATATGCTATTCCAGGCACAATGATGGGTCACACATATTAATACTGCCAGCTCACCTTGGGGACCATGGTTCTCCTAGCAATCACTGGACCCTCCTTCTTCTTTGAGACTTGAGCCAGGCAGAAATACAACTCAATGGTCAAGTGAGTTGGCTTTGCCACATAACTGACCTGATCATGGATGAAGAGGCCAGATGTCACTTATTTCTCCCCATGGGTTCCAGTATATTCTTTTTTAAAATTTTTATTTTTTATTTTATGTGCATTGGTTTTTTGCCCTGGGTGTTGTGTACCCTGGAACTGGAGTTACAGACAGTTGTGAGCTGCCATGTGGGTGCTGTGGGGGATTGAACCCTGGTCCTTTGGAAGAGCAGTCAGTGCTCTTAACCTCCAAGCCATCTCCCCAGCCCTTCCAGTTTATTCTTATAGGTTGTACTATTCTTTTCTGTGTCACTTCCCACTTTCCTTCCAGACTGTTTGTTGACTGACTCAGCTTACAGAAAGATTATATTCAGTTGCGCAAGGAAGCCACAATCTTATGTAGACTTGCTGGCTTTCTACTTGTATAAGGCCTAGTGTGTACAAAATAAATCCATATTTCTCATTACTCTCATGGGAGTTATGCTTCTCTAATTGAGCTTTGTTTGTACACTTTATTTATTTATTTATTTGTTTGTTTATTTTGAGGCAGGGTCTCACTATCTAGCCACAACTGGCCTGGAATTAGCTATGCAGACCAGGTTGACCTTGAACTCCTGGAGATCTGCGCATCTTAACCTTCTGTGTGCTGAGATTAAAAACATGCACTACCATGCTTGGGTCCTTTTCTTCTTTTATTAAAAAAGATTTGTATCTAATTATGTATATACATGTGTACCTCTGTGTGGGTATGTGCGAGTGCAGGTGTCTGTGGAGTCCAGAAAAGACATCAAGATCCCCTGGAACTGGAGTTATAGACAGTTGTGAACTGCCTGGTGTGGGTGCTGGGAACTGAACTCTGGTCCTCTGCAAGAGCAGAGCAGATTGTGCTCTTAACAGCCAAGCCATCTGTCTATCCCTGTACACTTCTTTATTTTTTTAAAAACAATTTATTTTACTTTATTGTATGTGCATTGGAATGAAGGTATCAGGACCCTGGAACTGGAGTTACAGACAGTTGTGAGCCACCATGTGGATGCTGGGAATTGAACCTAGGTCCTCTGGAAGAACAACAGTCAGTGCTCTTAACCACTGAGCCATCTCTCCAGCCCCACCTGTACACTTATACTTATCCTACATGAACATCAGCATCCCTTTCTCAACGGTGGCCCTGGATTTCAGGTGTTACGCTGTCTTGAGAAGATGTGAAGATTCTTTTTGTAATTTATTTAATACAGCATTAAATGTATAAAGCTAAGCTTGTCTTGTGAGACTCGGGTGTATTATCTACAAGAAGGACATAGGCATATTTTACAGAGGCATGGGATGGAAGAGACCAAGAGCCTGACCCGGTAAACATACAGACAGGAACAGATATTAAAGGGTCAATTTAACACCTAAGTGTATGTGAGATGAAGGTGGGAGAAAGATGATAAATAAAGGGAAATACAAACCCAACGTATCAATGTTTGTTAAATGAAAGCATGAGAGATATTGTGTCATTTTAAATTAAAAAAAAAAAACAATAGAACAATATCAGACAAGAATACAAAAAAAAAATGGAATCTTGTGTTTTCAAAACTCCCTGTTATAGTTGTTTTCATTTTTCAGATGTTATTTTTCACACTGATATCCTTTTGTTAAGTAGTTGAATCACATTATGGTAGATATATATGTATATTATATATATATGTTACATCTATATATTATTTTATTTTTGGTTGTTCCTCATTTATGTTTCCT
Source organism: Peromyscus melanophrys (assembly GCA_902168415.1). Lineage (NCBI taxonomy): Eukaryota > Metazoa > Chordata > Mammalia > Rodentia > Cricetidae > Peromyscus > Peromyscus melanophrys. The sequence continues at coordinate 14,765 of CABHPR010117590.1, forward strand.
GTGGTTTTCATTGATCTGCATCTCAGTGGAGTCTATGACTACTTTAAAGAAGACTTTAGGCCTCTATTTACAGTGTGTTTTGTTTTCTGCTTCAACTCTTGCTTAGGTATTGGTTCTGAGAGGGAACTGAACTGTTCCAGGGAAATGAGCCTGAGGAACCACAGCTATGGTGAAGGTGAGCACATGGCAGGAGCTGTTGCTAAGGGAACCTTCGTGGAAGTGTTTAGGGTATAAACTTTCCCATCACATTTAAATTTCTCACCATGGTCCTTGCCCTGCTGGACTTGAAAATTTGAATAGCTCTAGTCAAGACAGAAATATCCTAGGGATTGTGGCCATGGATGTGGTCTGTCAGTGGTCATTGCCAAGGATGATAACACAGGCTGCTGAAGAGAAGGGAAGCAAGTCACTTGGGCACAATGGCCAAGAAAAGCATCAAATTCTGGACTTTGGATTAAGTGGAAATTAGTTAATTATTGGGAAAGGCCGTTTCTGTATAGCTGCCACTGAGGTCCTACTTTTCAAGCTTCGTTTAAAGCTAGCTGTGTACAACCTGTTCAAACATGTCTTAGTGACATTTCTGTTGCTGTGAAGAGGCATCATGATCAAAACAACTTATGAAAGAAAGCATTAAATTTGGGGGTTTGTTTACAGTTCAAAGGGTGAGTCCCTGACAATTATGGTGGGGAGCGTGGCAGTAGGCAGGCAGGCATGGTACTGGAGCAGTAGCTGAGAGCTTACATCCTGATTCTCTCGCTCCTTTTTTTTTTTTTTTTCTTTTTTTTTGAGACAGGGTTTCTCTGTGTCGCTTTGCACCTTTCCTGGAACTCACTCCATAGCCTAGGCTGGCCTCGAACTCATAGAAATCCGCCTGCCTCTGCCTTCTGAGCGCTGGGATTAAAGGTGTGCACCACCACTTCCTGGCAACACATCCTGATTCTCAAGTTGGAAGCAGAGAGAGAGAGACACTACTGAGAATGGTGGGGGCTTTTGAAACCTCAAAGCCCGCTCTCAGTGACACACCTCCTCCAACAAGGCCACACCTCCTAATCCTTTCCAAGTAGTTCCACCAACTGGGGACCAAGCATTCCAATATGTGAGCCTATGGGAGCCATTCTTATTCAAACCACCACAAACTATGTCTTTAGCACAAGGAGATCACTAAGATGAAACCTTTGTATTGTGTTATAATGCGTTCAGTTGACAAAAACAGAACTGCGTGGGCTGAATTCCAGATGAGGTGACAGTATTTCGTGTGGCTGGCCTTCACCCTCCACCCCAATAGCTTCCTCTCTACTTCTTCAGCTGAGCATTCTCCAAGGCCCATATGATTTTCAGAAAAATAGCTTGAAAAATGTTGGTGTGGAAACTCTTGAGCTCATGGATATGTCTTATGAGGAAATTTTAAATTTCAACTTGAGCCCAGTGGTGGTGGCACATGCCTTTAATTTGGGCACTCACACTTAAGAGGCAGAGGCAGGCCAGCCTGGTCTACAGGACATCTGGGCTACACAGAGAAACTCTGTCTTGGGAAAAAAAGAGGTCCTGAAAAATAAAATAAAATAAAACTTCAACTCGTGAGTCAGATATTTAACATTTTTGTTTCCATTGACCTCTTGATAATATTAATGATATACTCCAATACTCCGACAGGAAAATCTTTCATTACATTTACAGGGGCCACACCGTGTTCGGAGCATGTTACTCATAGCAGCTCATTTGATCTTTCAGCAACCCAAACATGCTGCTAAAGTTTATTAACTGTAAACCATGTCTTTCTTTAACATTGCTGCATTTGTGAAAAATGAAACAGTCTTGCTTTTGATGGTAAGGTATAGTTTATTTCTTTTTTTATCAAATTTTTTACAATTGTTTATTGTGCTTATGTGTGGGCACATACACTCAATGACTCATATAAAGGTTAGAAGACAACTTGTGGGAGCGGTTTTTCCCTTCTACCATGTGGGATCCTGGGGTTGAACTCAGTTTTCCAGGCTTGGCTGCAGACTCTCTTTATCTGCTGAGCCATATTAGAGGCCTGTGGCATAGTTTAACAGACAACAATCTAAAATTTCTTGCTGAAACATAAAATAATGTTTTACAATGGCATGTAGTTGGAGTTTTCCTGGCCTGACAGCCTGCACCCAAATAATCACTCAAAGGCTTAATATAAATTATAAATGCTCGGCCAATAACTCAGGCTTGTTACTAACTAGCTCTTACAGCTTAACCTATTTCTATTAATCTATGTATTGCCCTGAGGCTCGTGGCTTTTACCTCTATCCCACTTTGTGTGTCCAACTCATTCTTTGTCTGGCTGGCGACTCCTCCGACTCTGCCCTTCTTCTCCCATCATTCTCTCTGTGTCAGGCTGTCTTGCCCAATCTCTTCTTGCCCTGTTATTGGCCAGTCATTTTATTATTATTATTATTAACAATGAGCATAATCCACAGCAATGGAGGACATTTTAGATTCTGTGAGATGCAATATTAGTATGCTCATTTTATAAGTGAAGAAATTAGGTACAAAGAAATTTAGTAACCTGCCCAATATCAGAAACCTTGGTACTATGAATCAAGACTCTGTGCTTGAGGTGGGGATGGGGCAGAGGGGAGGTGGTGGGGAGGGGTTGGGAGGAGAGGAGGAAGGGGAAAGTGCAGTCAGGGTGTAAAATAAATAAATTTTTTTAAAAGGCTGTTCTCCCAGGCACCTAGCGCCCTACTGGCATTTGGCCTGTATTTTTCTCTGTCCGTTCACAAAGGGGTGAACCCTGAGCATCGGAGACTACCTATCCTGAAGTTTGCTCCACAGCCTAGAGGGCCATCTCTGAGCAGAAACCACAGGTAGTGGTAATGTATCACACATTCTTCCTCACTCTGCCATTGACATTGCTGGAATTTGCTCATAATGCTGATTTTTCGAAGTGAAAGTCAATTCTAAAGCTGCCTTTTAGAGATGAAGTCCAGAACAAGGTTTGGTAAGATGTAGCAAGAATCTTAGAGAGTCTTATTAATAAAATCAAACCTGAGCCAGGTATTGGGGTAAATGCTGGAAGGTCAGAGAGACAGAATAAGCCACAGCTATCTCACCTTGCCGGATCCTCAGCTGGTCTTGCTTCCTCAGACTGGAGGCCTCTATGTCCTCATATCCAAATGACTCTCAGCTGAACTGCTGCTAGAAGCCTGAATGCTTAACTAGCCCAATGCTTCTCCAGGCCAAATGCCTACCCAGGCCAAATGCCTCGAGTTTCTTCACGCCTTATATACCTTTCTGCTCTCTACCACCACTCCCTGGGATTAAAGGCTGGCTTTTTGGGATTAAAGGTGTGTATCACCGTGCCTGGCCGTTTCCAATGTGGCCTTGAACTCACAGAGATCCAGAGGGATTTCTGTCTCTGGAATGCTAGGATTAAAGGCGTATGCTACCACTGCCTAACCTCTATGTTTAATATTGTGGCTGTCCTGTTCTCTGACCCCAGATAAGTTTATTAGCATACACAATATTTTGGGGAACACAATACCCCCACAGTGAGACTGGAAGGGTAGGGGTGGGCTAGAACTCATTCTGAATGTCTTGTAAGGGCTCTTGACAGAGGCTGAGGGACCATGTACAGCACAGAAATCAGACCAAGACTTCTCTGTTTATTTAGTTTTCCTTTTCAGGGAGCTGGTTCAAGAACATGAGACTAAATGCTGAATTATCAGGTAACAGCAGAAAATCTTCATTGATCAAAACAGTGGTGGGAAGGTATCAAAACTGAGAGGGGGCGGAGTCTAACTAGTCTCATTGTTAAATGGCTCCATTAGTAGAGTTTGACCTGGTGTGTGTGTGTGTGTGTGTGTGTGTGTGTGTGTGTGTGTGTGTGTGTTACCATCTTTTTGCCTGTGCAGATAAGAGAACATTGCTATGCACGTCACTCAAATGTGTGGAGCTATCCAGAAATACTAATTACCCAAGGAGAGGACATTGCCTCATTTAAAAAAATTATTGAGAAAAGAAGAGGTTAGCGAGATATTTGCCAAGGACAGTGAGAAGTTAATGGGGCTCCCAAGATACTCTACGAAGTGCAACCCGATGACAGTCACTATTAGATCCTAAAGGGCAGTGATGGGCAGGTAGGAAGGGATCAAAAGAACTTTGTTATTGAGTTCGGCCATTCCATCAGGGTCCTTACACAGTTGCATACCTTAGCTATGACTTACTCAGCCATTTACCCTTTCCCCCCTTGGTGATTATTCAGCAAAACCACAAAGCTTAAAGTGCTTATGGGCTCAGTATAAAGAGGAAGAAGGAAGTAGGCTGCAGCATAGGCCGCCATGCCTCGATCTTCCTCTCCTGGAGACAGAAGGCTGCAGGGAATGGGGTAGATTGCAAATAGGTTGTAAAGATAATCCAAAGCCAGCCAAGATCACAAGTGTTCAGCAAAGAGGAAAAGACCGTGGGCGCAGCTGGACTTTGGGGGAAGTTCTTGAGGCCAAGAAAGGGATGTGAAGCCTGGACCCCCAAACAGGAGCTGTGTGGTCATTTGGGGTCACGGGAAGCATTAGTGGGGAATGGAGAATGACTCTGAATTCTCACCAGGTGCTGGGGTTGGGATTGTGCTTGAAGACTGACTAGATATTTGGATGAGGATTGTGCCTGCCCTATATGTTGCAAAGGGCTTGGAATTGTCTCATTTCCAGATTGGGCTATTTTAGGCAAAACTACCTCCGAGGTTCTCTTCTATCCAGCTACAGAAAGGTATCTTCTAGATATTAGGATGAAGGGAATGGGGATCACTGTCTTGGCTCACTAAGAGGCTGGTCTGAGCGAGCTTCATTGGGGTGTGGGCATCAGCTTCTGGAGTGCTTATCCCTAATATTTGCCTCACTCAATATATTAACAAAATTGGCCCTCATTAATAATTCTTTGAGCTAGCAGAGCAGTCCTAGTTGATTGAAAATAATTATCAACCTCTCCAGATGATTAAACAGCACATTTGGATTTTCATTTATATTATCAGTTTGATTGAACGATGTGTACGTGGGCAAGGACTGCGTATTAATACGGTAGCTCTTAAAAGCAATATTGAATGAGGATGAGGAGGTTGTACACTGCTCCATATCATAGGAAAAACAAGAAGTCTAAGGCAAGGGAATAAATGAACAATCTGGGTGCGTAATATAAATTATGAAAGACAGGCTGTGACAGAGATAAAGTTGCATGGGACTTAAGGGCTAAACACACAGAAAGACACTTATGATGTCCCAAGCATAGTCCTCTGATGCTTCAGAGGACTGCAAATTCTGGTCAGCACCAATAAACAAGCAGTGTAATTAATCTGGAACAGAAAGAATACCACAGATGTTGAAAA
>CABHPR010117592.1:0-17413 GCA_902168415.1 Peromyscus melanophrys
CAAGAGAACTCCCACAGCAACATTTACCTGAACACTAAGAATAGAATCACCTAAGCGTAAATCTAGTGAAATATATATGAGGTCTCCAAGAGATAATCTACAAAATGCTGTTGAAATGAGAAGTCTAAATAAATGAAGAGCTGTTCCATACTCACAATAGGAAGAGTAGATATTGTTATGATGTCAGTTTTCTCCAAATCGATCAATCAATTTAGTGTAATCTCAATTAAGATACAGCCAAGTAATTTTGTAGACATTAAAAGACTGATTCTTAAGTTCACATGGAAAATCAGAAAGTCCAGAATGGGCAGGAAAATACTTAAGGACAAAACTAGAGGACTGACTTCAAGGCTTGCTATAAAATCTTGGTAATCAGGATAGTGTGGTAGTAGCGAAATAATAAATTAATGGAAGAGAGTGGAAGAGATCTATAAGCAAGCCTAGGAAACAAGTCATTTGATCATAGACAATGGATCAAAGGCTATTTACTTGAGGAAGAATAATATTTTCAATAGATGGTGCTGAAATGACTAGGCATCCACATGTCAAAGACATAAACCTAGATAATTATAATCTCAAAAATAAAATAAATCATTAAAAAATGAACCTAGTTGTAAAATGCAAATGTGTAAAGCTGCTAGAAGACAATGGAGGAGAAAATCTAGGTGACCTTGTGTTTGGTGATGACTTTTTAAATATACCACCAAAAACATGATCCATGAAAACCTGATTAGTCTTGGAGTCACCAGGTTCAGATTCCAACCATTCCGAGATCAGTGTGTGGTAGGGTGGCTGATAGGTGAGCAGACAGGTAAGAGAGAGGACAACTGGCTTTGGATGTCTCTAACTGGGGTTCTGGATTGGGCTCTATGGCATCCCAGGAACCAGCAATGGGGAGGGTGGCTGATAATCTGTCTTGTTGGAGAATTGATTCTGGGAGTTCCACCCTAAGTTTCTGGTTTGGATTCTGAGTTTAGATTCTAAGTTAAAGTTCTGGTTTGGATTTGGGGTTCAGACTCCAAGCAGTCTCAAATTAATGTGGTGGGTGGGGTGGTTGAGAAGTGAGCAGGTGGGGAAGGGGATTGATTTTGGAAGTTCATAAGCAGGGTTCAGGGCCTGGTGCCATGTAGTCCCAGTCCCTGGGACCTAGTAGTTGATGGGCTGGCTGAATGTGGGGAGAGAAGTGGGATAAGTGGCTCAATACTAAGGAAAAAACCCCTCCTAATTAAAAAGCACATAAAATCCATGGGTCCTCAGCACTGGGAAAAAAAGAAGGAAATTTAAATGGGCAAAAATATCTGAATAGACATTTTATTAAGGATGAAAGATGGCAAATAGACATTTGAAGATGCTCAATTGCATGTGTCATTGGAGAATTGCAAATTGAAACCACAATAAGATATCATGATGTGCCTGTAAGCATGGCTAAAATGTAGAAGATGGACAACACGGAGTGAGGATGTGGGTCAACAGAAACCTGAATTAATTTCTGGTAGAGATGCAAGATGATACAATGCTCTGGAAGACAGCTTGACAGTTTCTTACAAAAGCAGGGTATAGTCTTACCTTACGTGTGACCCAGAAGCCACAACCCTAGATATTTAGCCAAGTGACTTGCAAACTTACATCCACACAGAAGTCTGTACACAAGTATTTGTAGTGACTTTATTCACAATTTCTAGAAATGTGGAGCAACTGAGATGCTGTTCAATAGGTGAATGGATAAATTGTGCTACAAACAGTGGAGTGCTATTCTGTGATGCAAAGTAAAGAGCTATTGAAGCAAGAAAATATACAAGCAACCTTTAAATGAAATTGCTAGGTGGAAAAGTTAGTTCAGAAGACTGGCTTCTGGATCCTATAAACCCAAATTTGGATCCTATAAATCCAAATTAATGAGATTACCAAACAGGTAAAACCATGGGACAATGAAAAGATCTTGGTTGGTAGAGATTCACAGACGGCAGGGAAGGGGCAGCTAGGAACCTATTCCATATGCCATTGGATTGACGGTTCATGACATTACGAATCCTTCCAATGAAGGAAATGTAACAAAAGTTAGATAATTAATCTAATTATTTTAATTAAATTAAAATAGTTAATTTAGGAGTGTTAACTTTTCCTTACGGGTGTATAAAATACTAGACAAGACTGAGCTACATAGAACACATATCAAAACTAAAAAAGAAAAGGAGAAGAAAATGTTCTAGAGAACAAATCCCTTACAGCCACATTTGCACGTTTGTCACCTGTCTCCCATTATTCTCTTCTCTCCTCTCTTCCTTCTCCTCCTCTCCTTCCTCCCCTTTCCCCTTCTTCCTCCTCCCTTTTACTTTCCCTTCCTCTCCTTCTTCCTCTTCCTCCCTCCCTCTTCTCCCTCATCATGTGCATTACTTGTATATTGTAGGTATCAACCCCTTATTAGATAAATGGTTTGTTAACAGTCTCAAACCGCACACTGATTTTTCACATTGTTGGTTGTTTTCTTTTGATGTATATTGTGTTATCAGTGTGATGCCATTCCACTTGTCAGTTTTCGTCCTTGTAGTGTGAACTCTTGATATCATATAAAGAGCCACACACATGCACACACTGGAAACACACTTGTCAGCTTTCTTTCTATGCTTTTGTCCTAGAAATTTTATGGTTTCGGGTCTTACATTTAAGTCTTCAATTCATTTTCTTTTTTGGGTTTTTGGAGACAGTGTCTTACTCTGTAGCCTAGGAAGGCTTGGGGGCTCACTATGTAGCCAAGTTGGCCTTGAACATGCGTCAATCCTCCTGCCTCATTTTTCCAAGTTCTGGGATTACAAGTGTGAGCTACTACATCTGGCTTTAGTTGGTTTTGAATGCTGTAGAAGATAAGGATCCATTTTCATCCCTTCGCACAGGTATTCAGTTTCTCTACCTCCATTTATTGAAGAGAAGGTCTCTTCTTGGAATTTTTTTTTGGTGCTCTCAGTTGCTTTTATAAAATCTAATAAGATTTGGATCATCTGGGTCATAATGTCAGGAGAAATCACTTCACCTAATATGGGAGAGTGGTACCCAGATAGTTTTAATTGCATACCTTTCCTTCCTAGTACTTTTCATCTTGGCCATGGAAGCTTGGGTTATTAAAATACTAGTAAGAGCTTGTTGAAATGAAGGCTTCAGCAAATAATTTTAGCATCCTTCTCTTTACTCTCACCTCTTAACCCTTGGGTGTCAAACATGAACACATGCCAGATTATAGTACTATCATGACTTATATACATCTAGGCCCCTCTGGCATTTCACCAGGAGTCTTTCTTTTTATTAAAAATTTTTTCATACAGTTTATTTTCGTCATGTTTTTCTTCTCCCCCAATTTTTCCCTGGTCTTCCCTACCTCTGTATCTATCCAACTTTATGACTGATATTCCTCTAGACCCCTCTGGCATTGAACCAGGAATTGTCTATGCTTTTAGATATAGCCATTTATAATTACTAACAATATTCTCTTTTACACAAATAAAGATGCTTCCCCTTTTTTATCTCATTGGCAGTAATGTAATTACATAATTTCTTGTGCCTCTTTCTGAACTCATTCTGTTGTTTCTCTTGTTAATTAGTAGAGACTCAAAAGGGAGTTGATGATTTCTGTACATCACACTTCTCTTTACTAACCGCAAGGGTCCCACAGACTTTCTTATTATGACTGAAGCAGGTTTGGCATCTTATAGAGGTCATAGCAGTGCTATTGACAGTTGGGCTTTCAGTCTGTTTGTCAGAAAGGAGGTCGATTCAATAGAGACTCCTGAGTTAGGAGGGTTTATCTATTCACCCTTGACTTCTTTCGAGACAGTTCCCTCTTACTCCTACTTTTAGCCCAGCCTCGAAGGTGTGCACTGCTGTTGACATGACACACAGTGAAGTCATTTGTCTGTTTCTAGTTATTCTCCATCTTCTGTCTCTCTTCGTCACTGTCCTCCAGGACTGTCCATTCACTGTCTGTGTTATTGTATGGCCTCATTCATTCTACTCTATTTCCAGTCTGTCTAACAGAAACAACTAAGTTTATTGGCTCTAGATATTTATCTTTCCTTTTGTAGTCACACAATGTTTGCAAGTATACAAAGTGTTTTCTCACTAGGGCATTAGCATATTGAACCATAGCCATTGTTGAGCCTCTTTCCTTTAGGCACAATATTTCATTTTTTTCTAGGGAGGTTTTTTTTATTAAATATTTTCAGGTATTTATTGTTGGGATTGACACTATGCCAAGTTATGGAGCAGTTCTATGAAATTATGCACCTAGCATCATATTCCATCTCAGTGATGGCCATGCAGTGTGACTCACAAATGGACAGATAACTACTCCACAGAGAAGGACAGGAGTGCTTGGGTTAATTTTTAGGAGTGAAATCTCTTTTTCCTCAGGATGAGTGGTACATTTGCATTGGACACAGAATAGAGAGATATTGGCAGCCTTGAAGCTTCTAAAGGAGGAATGTTTCTTGACATGGAGCCCACTCTAAAAAAGTGGAAGTATGATATAGAGAAAAGAATCCATGTCTCTTGACAATGGAAAAGCTCCTCTAAGAAAGCAGAGATGAGAGACTGAGAAAAGAATTTATGCCCTGGCCACATCATGTGAGCTCTGGAGAAAGCTAAGTCTTGCCTAATTCATCCCTACATCTGCTGTGGCTGAGACAATGGTCCCATTGATTGGTCAAGTCCTCTGACTCTTATGCAGAGCCTGTGAGAATAAATAAGACTATCTTATTTCACTAAAAATTTGATAGGAATAGAGAACTTATATCATTTGCTCAAGGTACTATACCTAGCATAGGTGTCTTAAATTTAAGTTAGTAAGATCCAACTATGAAAATAATCATAAACATTTTTTATCCACAAAAATTTCACTGTGAACTATTTTTAAATGTTCCTGGTTTTTGAGAATTTCATATATATATGTATATATAAAATGAAATATGATCATATCTACCTCTATCTACCCCTTTAATGCTCTCCATATCCCCCCATGATGCCCCATTCAATTTCATGTTTATTCTTTTGATTACTCACTAAGTTCAGCTAGTAATGCCCACATATGCATGGGTGTGGGACCATCCACTGGATCATGGAAGACCTAACAGTTGCCAGATCCTCAATAAAGAATGATTCTCTCTCCTCTAGCAATTATCCTGGTCTAAAGCCTGTGACTGGGGAGGTCATAGGCCCTACAGCAAAACCTGCTATTGCTATTTTGCTAAATGGTCATGCTGTGAATTTGCCTTTAAAACTTTTATGCTTGCATTTATAGGCCCGGGTTTCTCTCAGCTTGGCCAGTGAAGCTTCTTGCTCTGCAGTGGGCAGTGGTGGATGGAGAGATTCATAACTGGTCAGAGTACTGAGAAGGAGGCTCCGCGTACAACCCAAATTTTTATGTTCCCAAAGTCTTTCTAGAAAATTTGATGGTGATGACCAGGCTTTCCATAAAGTAACTTCACTCATTTCATAACATCACACAAGATGCCCACCGCTGATCTGAACCTCCCATGGATCAGCTTGCATCCCTCCCTCCCTTCTCAGTCCGATTTCTTAGCATTCATTCAATCTCCACTTTCATTTTCTTAATTGGGGACACAATGGTGCAATTAAATCTCTAGTGTGAAGACATGTTTATTAATCCCTGTAGAAGCCTAGGGGAGGGGTGTGCCTAGTTTGTACTGTGATGTTTTCTGCTCTCCACAGAGGGAAGTCTCTATAAATGGAGTGTAAGGTCTCCAGAGAGAAGGCTTCTCCCAGAGCACACAATGTTATAAAATCAGTGCGCTCATTCACCAAGTTGTACAAATGGCAATGCTTTTTAAATAACAGATCAAATATATGACCCAGTAGGGTGAACATTAGTTCATAGATTAGGAGCTAAAAGTTATGGTTGAGTTCCTGTGGCTTCCACCTTACCGCTCCCGTCAGTGGGATCCCATTTCAATTCAACTGGCATTTGGAGGTACTTGTTAAGTAGGAAAACCAGATGCTCTGACTTTCTTCTTCACACGGGGATCTAGGTAACAGCTGGAGTTCTAAGGTCAAGCACGCACAAGTCACCAGTTCACAGAGGTGTGGGGCTGAGGGGTCAGAGTGAGGGTGGTCAAGGCCAATTTTATAGAAAGATGAAACCCTTAGGAGAGAGCTATGTGTTCAAGGTGATAAGGAAAGTTAATGCTAAAGCAGTGAAACCTGCTGTGAGTTAGCCAAGTCAGCGTCAGGCATTTCGTACTAAAGGGAAGAGATGGGACATTCAGGTCCAGTTCTTATAGAACACTCACGAAGGTGTTAGATTTATTTCATACATTTTCTTTATCAGCCCACTTAAGTTTGTCAATTTAAATAAGATCCTCTCTGTATTATCTTATATTACAACTTAATTTGTTTTGATCATTAGGAATGGAATCTATCACTTTGTCTTTTAGTAAACATTTTATTTTTCTGCCGAGATTACTTTTCTTATTTTATAACATTTCCGACATCAATAACATACTATTATAGTTAGTGTAGACATTTGGTATATTGGTGTGTGTGTGTGTGTGTGTGTGTGTGTGTGTGTGTGTGTTGTACATATGCATTTGTGGTACATATGCCAGAAGTTGACACTGGGTGGCTTCCTCTTGGTTCTCCATCTTATTCATTTTCCTCTTTGAGACAGTGCTAACTGTGTATCCCTGAGTGGCGTAGAACTCACTATACAGTCCAGGTTGAGCTTGCACTCAGAGATTCACCTGGCTCGGCTTCCTGAATGCTGGGATTAAAGTCATGCACCACTGTGTCAAGATATCTGCCTTATTTTTTAAGACAGAGTCGCACAGAATCCTGAGCTTGCCGTTGCAGCTGTACTGACTGAGAAGTGAGTCTTGAGATCTGCCTGTCTGTCCACTGCTCCAGTGCTGGGGTTACAGGTGTGTAATGTTACATAGACCCAGCTGTTTCAAGTGGGTCCTCATGCTTGAACAGGAAGCAAGTTACCCACTAAGCCATCTCCTACCCCTAGTTATTTGGTTTAGTACACCATCAGGGCCATACTTAGAAAATCAACTAATTTTTACTTTCTGTTAATGTCCCAATGATCTGAACCCACTCTGTCATGTGCCTTCGGTTTGTTGTGCAATTCTGTCCTCTGACTTTCCTATGTCATGTCCCATTCCATAGCTCTGTTTTTTTCTAAAGTCTTATATAAAGGCCAGCGTCCTCTGTTCGAGTACTTAGGTGACACGAGAGTGGCGGGCCTTCTTCACTATGCTTTCTTTCTCTACCCACGGGTCCCTCCATCTTTTCCATCCTGCAATGATTCAGTGATGGCTAATCACCCTTACCTCCATGTGGAAGGAGCAGCCCCCTCATTTATGTCTCTAAAACAGTTATTTTCACTCTGGTTTCTTCACACGACTGCCAGGGAAGTGAACATTCTGTTCTGTGAACCAGGAGAGGCCTGAAGGCTTTGAGAAGAAGCATGGGCTTGTTTTGATGGAGGTATGAAATAGAGATGGGAGGAGAAAGTGTAAGACTTGGGAAGTCATCAGGGCTTCACACACGGATGAGAAGGAACAGAGGAACTTGAGGCAGGGATCTAGGAAGTCTTGGTGGGTTTCTGGTTCTAAAGCTGTATGAGTACTGAACAGTGGGGAGAAAGCTGGGAACAGGGGGAGCTGGTCTAGGTGGTTCAGGAAGAGTGCTGAGCCTTGTCTGCAGCGCCTTGTCAAGGGGAGTTGGGCAAGGAGGAAAACAGCTGTGCATGAGATTGGCTGACTGTAGAGAATCAGGAACTTCATGCTTGTTTGATGCCCAACTGCTCCTATCCCACCACCCTCAGCCTCGGCCCCATCTGACTGGAATGGTGGCCCTGCAGTCTGCAGTTTTCTATTGATAAATAAGACGCCCAAGTCAGAGCCAGAAGGGCTGTCCTGGGGGCATTTCCGACCATACAGATTGGGATCCTCATGCAGGGAGGAACACAGGCTCAAGTTGGGGGGTTGTGGCAGAGTCAGGACCCATTCCTAAACCAGTGGTGCTCACACCCCACAGCAGCCTCAAGCTTCTAGAAAAGTCAGACAGAAAATGCGTCCTCTTCTTTGTTCTCTTGTTTTTGATTATTTTTCCTTTCGACACAGTAGTCATTGAGGGTAGAGTTTGGGTTTTCTTAATTTAAATATTTATTCCTCCATGGATTCATTAAATGTCAGTTTAGCCATTTTTATCTATTATGTATGTGGTTACCTCTTTTCAGCTCTGAGAACAACACAAAGTCTAGAACAAAATTCTTGTCATCCTTCAGTTTATGTTCTAGAGGGAAGAATTAGGCATGAAGCATAAAAACACAAATAAATAGGGATTATTTCCATTGATAGTGAGTGCTCTGGCAAAATGATAAACCAGGAGGTTGGAGTTAGAGATCTGGGTGCTAGGAAAGCAGTGTGGCTTGCAATGTCTTCTATGTGGACTGTATGGCTCAGGTGTGTCTGAAAGGGTGCAGACAGTCCTCTGAGGTGGGTACTCAGTCAGTGAGTGACATAAACTCCAAGGCATAGCTGTAGGTTCTTTCAAAGGGCGCTAGTGAGTCACAGAATCAGAATGGCCCTATATGATATTTTCTATAGTCCTAAAAATGACTTTCTGATCGCAAGAATCAGTGTTGGAAATTTGTTTCTAAAATTTCTCATTGGGGAAAATTTCAATACATTAGGACCATTTGGACCAGAAACCAAACCAATATTCTAGAAGCCATTTGACTTATATTCGTCTGAGGTCAATTTATCTACAAATCAACTTTTTTAGAATATTGAATTTTTAGATTATTTTTTAGAATATTTAGAAATTATAAATATATTTGTTCAGGTATATATGGTTTTATTTTTCATGTTTAACAAAGTGACAAAAGTATGTTTTATACTTTTGCATTTATAATAAATATTTACCAAATATATTACATTTAAAATTATCATAATTTTAATTTGTCTGTATTTTTTTTACTATTTGTCTAATTTGAAACTCTTTATTTAAAATTCATATACAAGTATACAATTAAAAACAACACAGGTATGCATGCACCAGGGTAATGGATAGCAAGTTCTAAATAACACAAATCTTGTGTATGTTCTAAGAATGGGTTTTGTTATTTTTCTGTTACATAGCAAAACATTGCCAAAGACTATTAATCTACTGTGTCATTTTTCAAGCTTGTTGTTATTATTATTATTATTATGTCTCTGTGTGTATGTGTGTGTAAATATGGATGCACATATGCCATGGAGAGCTTGTGGAGGTCAGAGGACTTTTAGGAACTGGTTTCCTCTTCGCACGCTGTTATGGAAAGTTTATCTGGTTTCTGTTGCCCTGCGCACTGCAGCCTTGCTGGCCCGCAGGCTTCTGGGTATTTTACTTGGCTTTGCCTCCCATCTTGTCGTAGGATCACTGGGATTACAGAACGCTACTATACCAAGCTTTTTTTTCTTATAAATGTGGGTTCCAGAGATGGAACTGAAGTCAGGCTGTGTGGCAAGTGCTTTTCCAGTGTAATCATTTCCCCAGCTGTTCTACATTTGCTAAATGATTTCTGAGCCACAGTTCTGTAACTTGTTTATTTGCATTTTAAAGATTCATTGTTACAACTTATTGGCCATTCTTTAAAACTGCCAGTCTGAACCTCTGTCAAAATGAGCATGTCTTTACAACTTCTGCTAAGAAGTCCAAATTTGAACTCAGCGCCTGTTCTGTGACATCATCGTTTATGTGCTGTGTCCTTAAGACCAACACAGGGCTCTACTATTGTAATGAGGAGGCAAAATCACAGCTCTGCCATTGAATTCATCCTCTTGGGATTTTCTAACTATCCTGAACTCCAAGGGCAGATGTTTGGGGCTTTCTTGGTTATTTATCTGGTGACTCTAATGGGAAATGCCCTCATCATCGCCATCATCTTCCTGGACCAGAGCCTGCACATCCCCATGTACCTGTTCCTGCAGAATCTATCTTTAGTGGACCTCTGTTTCAGCACAGTCATCACACCTGAAATGCTGGTGGTCCTGACCACTCAGAAGGTCACCATTTCCTTTGGGGGCTGTTTTGCACAGATGTATTTCATTCTTCTCTTTGGTGGGACTGAGTGTTTTCTCTTGGGGGCGATGGCTTATGATCGATTTGCTGCAATCTGCCATCCTCTGTCCTACCCAGTGATTATGAACAAGAGGGTCTTCGTGAAACTGGTGATGTTCTCATGGGTCTCGGGTACTATGATGACTACTCTGCAGACCACATGGGTGTTTAGTTTCCCCTACTGTGGCCACAGGGAAATTAACCATCTCTTCTGTGAGACTCCTCCAGTGCTGGAGCTTGCATGTGCAGACACGTTCCTGTTTGAAGTCTATGCCTTCACAGGCACCATTTTGATTGTCATGGTCCCCTTCCTGTTGATACTCTTGTCTTATACTCGAATTCTCTTTGCCATCCTGAGGATGCCATCGACCACAGGGAGGCAGAAGGCCTTTTCCACATGTGCCTCTCATCTCACATCTGTCACCCTCTTCTATGGCACAGCTAGTATAACTTATCTACAGCCCAAATCCAGGTACTCACCAGACACCAAGAAACTGATGTCATTGGCATACACACTGCTTACCCCTCTACTGAATCCGCTTATCTACAGCCTGAGAAACAAGGAGATGAAAAGGGCTGTGGTGAAATTATGGGAAAGAAAAGTGGCTTTACACACAGCTTGATTTCTGGAGGAACTTGGTGTTTTTCTATCATGCTATTGAACTCTATATGGATTCTGGAGGTGGTGAAAAGAGAGTACATTTTTTGGTTAGAAAATTTTGGTTAGTACATTTTCTTTCTTGATATCTCCATGTTTGAAAACATGGCACATTAACCTTATCCTTTAATACTGTAGTCAATTGTTTTTAATAAGTATAGTCTTCTGTAACACGTGATACACAGTTTATTGATCCGCTTTCTATATTGACGTATAAAACAGATCATTGCTAGAGTGTTGCTATTAAGATAATTCTCCAATAAACATCTAGTTCTTCATGTTCATATGCTTGGTGATTTTATTTTTATGTGATAGATTCCTCAAGGATGACTGAGGAGATTAATTATTTTGTATTTACATACTTTAATAGGTGTTATAGATGTCAACTGAAGTGATGCAATGCTTTTAATTCCGGTATTTGGAAGGTCAATGCAGGAAAACCCAGAATTCAAGATCAGCCTGGGGTACATGTGTTTCTGAGTACTGTGAGCTATATAGACAGTGAGACTCATCTTGAGAATACAAAGGCTGAGGATGTCACTCAATGATAGAATGCTTGCCTAACATGCACTAGGCCCTAGGTTTAATTCCCAGCACCACAAACCAAGCAAGAAAAATAGCAGAATTGCTATTCACATATATCTGCTTACTTCAGACTGATGTTGAGCCCCACTGAGCACCACTCCTGTCTGGAGCAACAGGAGACCAATGACATGATATGATTTTCCTCAGGAGAAAATCTATTCTAAGAAAGAGTAAAGAATGCATTTATTTTGGGGTTCTCAAACTCATTTGAATTCATAGTTTCTCAGATTATAATAAAAAACTGGGTTACTTTTGGAAATATATATATATACATATATATACCCATATATATATATGTATGTATGTATGTATGTATGTATGTATGTATAGGCTGCCCAATGGAAGCCACCCAGGCTGCCCGCCTTGCCAGGTGGGCAGCAGCAGCTGCCACTTTGATGAACAAATATTTGATGGAGAGGTGGAAACGGTGGAAAAATGGAGCGGTAGGTATGAGCACTGTGGATAGAGGTGGGACTGGAGAGGGGACGGTAGTGACAGTCGAGAGAGAGAGGGCTGGGGTTGATATTGAAACATGTCATTGCCCAGTAGGGCCAGCAGGGTAGTGTACAGCAGCCTGGAACTTATGCAGATGCAGACTCAACCCCTGAACACACAGACCAGCCATGGGATATCCCTCGGCAGTGATGTAGGACCATGATGAGGAAAGTTTCACCTTCTGGATTGGACCTCCTTGAAGGACCACCATGGCCCTAGATGCTGTCAGAGGCCATGTTAGTGTTGGTGGTCCATGCTGATGACCCAAGCCAAGATGAGGCTTGAGATCCATGTGGATGTTCAAGGTCTGTGCCGCTGACTGAATCCATGTTGATGTTCGTGGGCCATGCTGCTTCTGGAGGCCATACTGATTTGAGTAGGCCTTGCTGTCACCTGAGACAATGGTGATGGTCCTTGCTGCCACTGAGGGCCATGTCTAGGTCCATGATCCTACTGTGGCCAGGTTCTAGATGTGTTGATGCCCATGGCCCATGTTATCACCAAAGGCCATGTTGATGTATGTGGTTCAGGCTGCCTTGGAGGGCCTAGTCTGGATTCATGGTTCTACTGCAGCTGGGGCCATGTTTGTGGTCTGTGCTGTCACTGGAAACCATGTGGAAGCCCATGATCTGTGCTCGCACTGACTGAAGAGCAAGGAACCCACTTTTGCAGTGATACTGATGACTGCAGATGCACAGTTGAGAAAGAGGGACATGGAAGGCCTCTGTGACAACTCCTACCCCCACCCCAACATTTCCCCCAAAAGTAACAGCCTGAGCAGGAAGTATTGAAGAGAACTCTTAAAAAGCGTGATAAAGATGCTGAAATGAAGTTATCTGTAATTGATGGCTTCTGGTGGGAGTGTGAGAGGGGAACAACTCATTTCTAGTTAAGGAGTGGGCCACTGAGAGTTTGACCATTCTCCAGTGAGTATATAGATAACACAAATTGGGCTTGTTTTTTTCATTATTTTTCTATCTACAAAAATTTTTGGGGTGGAAGGTTACAAGGCGGGCAGACATGGAAGGCCTGGGAGTGAGTATGATCAGGGTTCATGATATGAAATTACAAAAATCAATAAAAATATTATGTTAATAAAAATGTTAACAGCTCCATTTCTTTCTGATAGTGTGAAGTTATGTCAAGTTATGTAGCAATCCCCTACTGTTTCAGAAGAACATTATCCTTTTAAAAACAAGAGGAGGAATCCCTCTGTCCATGGGGATATGTGTGCGGACAAGAATTCTAAAGGATGTGTAGAATGACAGATATTATAAATATATATTAATATATATCTTAAATTTGTTCTTTGAGATTTAATACATCTATGAAATGTATTTTGATTGCATTTACCCCCTAATCCCTCTTCCAAGTCCTCTCAGATTTCCCCACTATGTCCTCTTTCCAATTTCATGACCTTTTACTTATTTATTTTTTTAAGAATCTGCTGAGTCTAATTAGTGCTGCCCGTGTCCAGGTGGGTATAGGGCCATCCACTGGAGAAGCATGGCCACACTTCTGAAGAAAATGACTCTGTCTTCCTTAGCATCCATCAAACGTCAATAATTACTTAGCTAAGGTTTGAGTGGGGTTCTTGTGCCCTTCCCCTATCCATGCAGGTATGCTGATTGGCTTGACCTTGTACAGGCAATCATAACTGTGGTGAGTTCATGCTTGTGGCAGTTCTGTTATGTCCAGAAGATAACTATTTTTTCTAACCCTCCTGACTCCTGTCTCTTACAGTCTTTCTGCCTCCTCTTCTGTGATGTTCCCTAAGCCTTATGGGGGATGTCATATAAACACCCCATTTATGAATGGATACTCCACAGACATTTATTTTCTGTACTTTGGCCAGTTGTGCATCTTTGTATTAACTACTGTTCACTGAAAAAGAAGCTTTTCTGATGAGGAGTAAGAGTTGAAGCTCTTATTGCTGGAGACACCACATGTTTTGGTCACCATACATGGGAAAAACAAGCTGTTAGTGATCTAGAAGCTTTCTTCTTTCTAGCTTGTGTTCATAGTACCAGAAGATGCTCCATGGGCTGCTGGAGGATAAAAGTCATCTTTTTCATCCAGCTGTGAACCTTACGAGCATAATAATGATTGGCCTAGCAACATATGCTCATGTGTGCAATAGTGTCACAAAGGTTATGGGGGCAGCCAAACCCTTCCTGATTGGATTTAAGACCTGCAGTACAGAAGGAAATTCATGCCTGGTTCTTTAAATCTGTCTAAAAATCTAGGCTCTAGGAGAGATTATACTTCTATTTGTTCATTAAATAAACAAACTGCCTACTTTCATACTCTTACAAATATTTATAAAATATTAATGGTCAAAAGCTATGTGGGAAGTTCCTGAATTCTCACTTGGCAGTGCTGGTGTGGTTTCCACTTACAAAATACTGTTTTAAGAGACTTTTGTTACATGTTCATTGGTAGGACAAAATATCTCACACATGAATAATGAATTGTTCATTGAGTCAGGTTACCAACTGTGTGGCCTTTTCAGACTGAATACCTCCACAGGTTATGAAATTTGTAATATTTTCTGTTTACAGCCCTATGTCTCATTTCTTTGTTGCACTTAGAGAATATGAGATGTGTGTCTATTGAATCTGTACCAAATGAGTGCTTTTGTTCTTATATTCTTCTCCATGGATGGCATTAAGGGGTAAAGTGTTGTTTTGTTTCCAAGTTAAATACTATGACCATTGAACCCTAAAACTGATCTTCTACTCATATTCCAATGGCTAGAGATGACGGCTGTGTGTGTGTATGTATGTATGCGTGTGTGTCTTTGTGTAGATAGTGCTGGTGCCCAAGGAGGTCTGAGGCATCAGATCCTCTGGAACTGTAGTTGCAGGGAGTTGAGAGCTGCCCAGTTTCAGGTGTTAGGAACCAAAATCAGGTCTTCTGAAGAGGCAGTATGTGGTCTTAGATAAGAGCATCTCTCCAGATGCTGAGCCATCTCTTCAGCCTCACACTATTTATTGATTGATTTTGAAATAGGGTCTCCCTTGGAGCCTGGAGCTCAACAATTTGGTTGGACTAGTTGTCCAGTGATCTCTAGTAGCCTCCCTCCCCAGCACTGGGAGTACAGATAATCGCCCCTGTTCACAGTCGTTACATGTATGCTGGCGATCCAAATGCTTGTACAGTAAGCACTTTACTGATTGGGCCATCTCTTTGGCCCCTGCTAGCCAGGTCTTTGTAATTATGCAGTGAGTCTTCTCTTGCAAAAGAATCTCAGTGCTGCACAGGCTTATCGTATTTTGGTTTTAGATGCTTTAAATTGGGAGAGAGAAACGGTGTGTTTGGAACGACATGTTGACGCTCTATCAGCTAGATGCAAAATGTCACATAATGTGTCTTTGGACTCCAACTAGACATTATAAATAAAACAGCTTCTTCTAGAATTGTATGATTGTAAATATCATTTACATGGGAAGTAATAGGAGTTTCATGTGTTATAACTGTGAACTTACATTATTCATTATTCATACTATTCAACATTATTAATTGAATATAGATAAAGTACCATTATGGCACAGTTTAGTGAGAAATTTAGGAACCTACAGTAAAAATGAAAACATCCTAACTGGCTCTGGTGGTACATCCATCCCTTATTATTCCAGCATTTGAGAGGCTGAAGTAAGATCCTAAGTTCCAGGCCAGCCTGGGCTACATAAAGCAAAATGAAATCAATGAACAAACAAACAAAAACTCACAAACAAACATATAAAGGTTTAAAAAATATCAAAAGAAGCAAGGAAACAATAATTTTAAATGCTGGTTCTTCAAGTTCTTTGACGTTTACCTCTCCTCGGTGGACTTCAGTTTCTTTGCATACAAAGGACAGAGTGCTGGTGATGGCAACCTTACTCGTCTTTAGGAGAAACCAAGAGGATCAGCTGTAACAGTTCAAGAGGGTCAGCATGATACTCTAAACCTCTTAGTTTAGGCTTCCTCAAGCTAAAAAGGGAGCCTTCGCTGGGTGGTGGTGCATGCCTTTAATTCCAGCACTTGGGAGGCAGAGGCAGGTGGATCTCTGAGTTCGAGGCCAGCCTGGGCTACAGAGCGAGTTCCAGGAAAGGCTCCAAAGCTACACAGAGAAACTCTGTCTCAAAAAAGGGAGAGGAGCCTTCCTTAAGCCCCAGAATTGGGGATATTCTGAGCCACTGTGCCTGAACAAAAAGGAGAAAGAAAACAGAAAACACAATGTAATGATAGAAAGCATCACAGGTTGAAATTCTTCTATGCTAGACGTTGTTTCAAAGTCTTCACCTTTCTCTCTCATCTTCCCCCAACCCACGAGAGACGCTACTCACACTCCAATATTGAATCTTTTTTCCATTTCACAGGTACATCAGCTGCACACATACTGGATCTTTTTGCACGTTCCTTAAGTCTGAGTCTCCCTTTTTCATTATCTGCCTTTTTCTCTCCCAGTCCAGGGTCTCACATAGCTCTGATTGGCTTCAATGTTCTTATGTAGTCTCCTCTCCTCTCCCATCTTCACTTGACTGAGTATTTCCCACTCTGTTTTAAGTTGTGTTCATTCTGATTTTATATTGCTTGCTGTTTCTGTCCTTCCTTTAGGACTATCTTTTCATGTGCCCACTCTCTTTGTGCTTTCAATACGGACTTGTGACTTCCTTACACCCATCTCCTGCGAACACTGCAGATCAGGTTTTACCAATTTCGTTGTTCCAGAAGCTCTACCCTCAGCATTCCTGTTTTTGTTTTGAGCTTTTCTTTAATAAAATTAGTTTCTTGTGAGTTTAAAAATTCTTAGTTTTATTTTCTGCTAACAATTTATTCCTGTTCCATGTTTCTTTCTTGGATATTCTTTATACATCCTATGCTTTTCTCATCTCTTTTGTCCTCCTGTTTGATTTTAGAATGTTAATACAGTGTATGATCTCTTTGGGCCAGCTCCCATCTTTTCTCTTGACCATTCATCTGTGGTGTTTGTTTGGAAGAAGGGCCCCACATAGTCCCGGTCTGCAGGAATGACTCAGGATATGCAGAAACATTCCCCACAAACTCACCACTCCGTGTTGAGCCAGGCAGATTTCATGATTCCAATCTGCATTTCACTAAGCACTCAGGTGATGTGCACACGCTCTGAAGCTTGAAACCTGCTGCTCTATGATACAGATTACATCTTCAGGCTGAAGATGAGGTTTTCCTTCTCTGCTCTCCTGCTATTGGAACACTGGAGCTCATGGATCAAAAGGTCTCACCCAGGGTTTTCTGAAACTGAGTGGAGTTGAGTGATCTGTGGTCAGTCACACCCACTTTCTCTCTCCTGTCAAAACAGGCCCAGAGAAAGCTTTATTATCATCTTCCCATGCAGCTGTTCTTGCTGAAACAAGAGGACCGTGGCTTTTGTGCTCCAGGGCATGGCACTGTAATGGTTTAGTGTGCATGAGATGTAGGAGTAGAAGGCCCTGCTGGCACACTCACAGGGACTTCCCAGACCTGAGAGTTAAATGGACACAAGATGGATCTCAGGGATAAGAAGAAGGAAACAGGAAACACAGCCAGTCACTTACA
>CABHPR010117598.1:0-18780 GCA_902168415.1 Peromyscus melanophrys
TCAATAAAGCCCACCCAAAAAAGAGATACCATCAATCTCAAAGTTTAAAGTTATATGGACGAGGCTGCTGATGCCCTTCCGAGAACTTGAGTTCTAGACATGGTGCTAAAAGATTTAATGTTTTCCCTGCATTGGTTCCATGCTTCAATTCCATGTCACCATTCCTTGTAAAAGAATGGGAATGGTTCATCTGTGCTGTTACATCCTAGAATTATATAATTTGCTTTTTAAATTTTGACAGAGGATCACAGGTACATATTTGTCTTCTATCTCAGAGAGACTTGGATTTTTTACAACATTGTTGGAACTTTTAAGAGATAGAATTAGAATTGGTAATCTTGATTACCCACTTGACTAGCATGATGGATGCTTACGATACTAGTAAAGCATACTCTTGGGTGTCTGTGAGTGCATTTTCTGAGAGCCTTAACTAGGAGTGAAGACTTGCACTAAGAGTGAGTGGTGCCATTGCACAGGCTGGGGCTTTGGATGCAAAGAAGAAAAGGATATAGAATATGAGCATAGATCATCTTTCTGTTTCCTGACCACTGTGATATGACCTACTTTATTCCATCACATCTGCCATACAATGATGGGTCAGGGTTATTTTAATCAGTTTAATTACTTTTAAAATGGTTATTACCTGATAAATCATTTGATTTAGACTTTACTTACTTTATTATATGGTGATAGATTTCTGCTATATCTGTATCCGAGAACAGTTACCCAATTGCCTCTAATGTTCAATAATCTTTGAAGATATGATGAAGGCTGGTGATATAGTTCACTGGTAGAATCCTGGCCTGAGATCTACAAGTCATGTGTTTAAACTGCTGAATAATAAATAAATGATAAATTCATGTCTAATATATTACCACTGCTTACTCAGAAACTGGGCAATTTAGGTAACACTCATTATATCTAAGACTATACTTCTGAAATTTGCATAATTAGTATCTCTGAAATACATATTAAATCACAAGAATTATCAACATCATAGTCAGGAAGACCAGTGTCTTTGTAACTTATGCCTAACCTCTCCAAGGCAGTTTATAGTTTTTTAAGATATTAAATTGAAATTGCACTGTCTTAAGTACATTCCTGGGAAAAGGACAGGCATCTTGGTTTTAAGACTGTAAACACTGCCCAACATTCACTAAAAACAAAGTTGGCAACTTCCCTGTTATTTAGCTTTTCTGAGCCACTTTTCCAAGTTAGTAGAAGCTCATTTATCCTTACTTAGAACTATGGGATCTTTATAAGCTCTCTGGTCCTCACAATCATCCACTTGCTTTCTGCTCTCAGAATTTTATTGAGATTCTTCTGTAGCTTCAAATTCTCTAGAATAAATTGTCAAGCCTTTAACAAGACTTCTCCCATCTTATACCAAAGTATTAGTATTTAAAACATTTTGTCCCTTTTATTTCACTGGCTCTATTTACTCAAGAATAAAACTACAAAATTCAGATATTTTATATAAACTACAAAAGTAGATATATTTTTCCTAAAACATGTTGTCCTGTATGCATCACTTTCATATTTAGTTTTGATGCTTCCCATTAAACACACACACACACACACACACAGAGAGAGAGAGAGAGAGAGAGAGAGAGAGAGAGAGAGAGAGAGAGAAAGAGAGAGAGAGAGAGGAGAATCGTCACATAGAACTTTAAGAACTGTCTCAGACATTTTCCACTTTTATTCCAATGTGATTCTTTCCTATCCTAAAACACCTTCTTATATATCTGCATGGTGTTGGTTTTAGAATTCTTCCACATACCAAAATCTGTCAGTGTTCAAGTCCCTTAAATATAATGGTGTGGCATTCAAATATAATTTATATGCATCCTCCTATATACTTTAAGTAATCCATAGGTTACATATAAAATCTAGAACACTGCCACTGTATACTGTGTAAATAATTGTTCTGCTGTATGACGTAGGGAATGAAGAAAAAGAACTGTTGTACTTACTCAATGAGGGTGTATTCTCTTTTTTGATTGTTTTCAACACTAGGCGACAAAACTCAGATATTAAACCTGTAAATACCGAGTACTGCTGAGCATAAACTAAACTAGAGGTATTTCTATGTTTGTCAAACTTGGGATTTAAATTATATTAGATTTACCTCTCACGGTCCATTAGTTCACCTTTTACCTGCTAACCCTTCTTTGGGATGTCTTTGTGTTAAATTCCTGGCATGCATTTTCAACACTGTAACACCATGTTTACACAAAAGCTCCATTGATTTCACCACTCTTCTGGCTGAGTGAAATTTCATCTCAATAATTATTTGGTGATGTGATTAGCATGTTCATCCACAGAAGCTCTAGGGCCTCTTCAATGAGGCTCCCGGGGGACAATATTGACAGTGACCTTTTATTGGAGTTACTAGGAGGAACATTAGATGGAAAATAGATTGTCTCATGTCATGGCACAAAGGGTCCAGCCTTGAATCTAGGCAGCTAGAAAAGCAGAACCATGATTTTGTACCTGGAAAAAAAATCTTAGTGAAGTCAATAATTAAATTTTTGAGTATCTTCCTGTCAAACTGGCTTTTGTTTGAATTAGAACCTTCCAGAGTAAAAATAAAGGAAAAACAAGACAAAATTATTCAATTACTCTTGAATCAGAGTCTGTGAGAATTTTGCTTCAAAGTTTAAAAAAAAAGTTTTCCAATACAATTTAGTTACTCCTTTAAAGAAGGTGATTTATGTAACAACTCATAGATAGTGATAAGTGTTTCAATCACAGCCACCAAATTAATGTATCATACATAAACATTGAAAATGATATATGAGGGATGCAGTTAAGATGTATGAAGGCATATTAGGCATTAGCTATGCTGTACATAATATTCAGCAATATAAGTAGGTGATATGAATCTCATTAATAAAGATAGAAGGCATAATTCAGAGATGTTAATATTTCTAAGGTAGCAAAATCAGTAAGATGTACAACTGTGGTTTAAATGCTAATCAATATGATTATTGAGCCCATTCTCATTCAGCTATCATGTGCCTGTAAAGATAAAGTATATCATATAAACAAGTCAAAGTTATAATAATATGCAAATGCTGTTTTTATTTTAACCAATGGAATCTTTGCTAATTTGCATTATACAGAAGTAAGTGTATTGATATATCATGTTTCACTCCAGGACATTGTTTTAAATGTGTATGGATGAAAAAGTACAAATTAAATAACATACAGGCATATGTTCAATGTAATAAAATAATGAGACATTTTATTATTTCTAATATCTCAGGGTACAGAACTTCTCCTTGTGAACTGACATATTTAGTTTGGTTTGACGTTTAATGGAACATACATGGATAAAATTAATTATGGCATATACAGCCTAAGAGTAAGAAAATCATGAATTATACTGCAGTCACAGGTTATATAGATCTCTGATTCAGGAATAATAAATTGTGCATGAAAAACATGTCATAGTTATAGGAACATTTCTTTTCAAAAGAAATATGAAATATTTGAGGAGTAAATGTGTTTCCATATATTTCTCATACTGCAAACCATTTCCAAATTTCCACATATGCTTGCCAAGAACAATGATAATTAATGTTTCATTGAATTCTTTGAGAAATGCTGAATTCCAGAACTAGTTAGGACCATATTTAAACATATATTATGCTAGACCAAATTCAAAAAGAAGAGAGAATATTTTATATTTTTGACCATTTATTTAAAAAAAAAACACTCAAGTGGCATACAGATGCAAAATACATTTGGTTAAAAAATAACATATGCCACTTACCAGTTACTCTTGCACACACACAAGTTTTGGATATTTTTCAACATACTTCACAATTGAGAAGAATTGAACTTTTTGTTCATTCATATTTTTCTCAATATTGTTAAAATTTTCCATCTTACCTTTAAAAAGTATATATAAGGCTAGGGAGGGCAAGCAGATTACTGATCATTATTGATCATTTGTGTGTGTGTGTGGGGAGGGGGGAGACAGAGAGAAACAGAGAGAGAAAGAGACATAGAAAGAAGAGAATATAAAGAAAAAGGAGTATGGTGGGTAGAGAATTGGGTAGGACCTGAAAAGAATTGGAGGAAGCAAAAACATAATCGAAATATATTTTATAAAAAACGATGCAAATAAAAATATTTTAAAAATTTTAAAGACTTTAGATATATGTGTACACATAACTATTTATTTACACATTTATGTGCATACACATAATACTTTTTTATTTAATATAATATTGTAGCAAAATAACTTAGGACAAACCTTGTTTGGATTTAGCCCTTCTAAATGTTTACTTCAAACTAACTTTACTTTTCTCTGCCCCCAACTTAGTCATTCCTCATTGCCAGATGTTAGTTAGTTATTCCAAGCAATAGAAAAAGATTTATGCCTTGCCAAGTGGAGAGGTGAACCACTGGTTAAAAGAGTTGTGTGGACGATACTTCTGATCCCAGCAGGAGTTATAGGCTTACATTAAGTGACAGGAGAGAAGAGTTCTCCCTGTTAGTAACTGTAGATTATAAGGTGTAGTATTTTGTCCCTTTCTTCTTTTCCCAACATCTAGTGATACCTTAACTCAAGAGTAAAACCAGTCCCACAAGTGCATGGATAAGATAAATCCAATACATATAAGACATTTAAATGTGGAGAGCTCGAGATATTCTTTGTAAAATGGGATTTATGAGATTGAAAAATATGCACAATTAACACCCACATCATGTGTTCCTGCACATCAATGTTTTAACTCTTTTAAAGACAAAATGTTAAAGTTCTGAAAATGCTGCTTGTCTTAGAGCATTGCCTATTCTCTTGGTATCTGTAAACATTTACATTCTAACCTGGTCTTAAAATAGTATTCGCATATAATATAATATAATATAATATAATATAATATAATATAATATAATATAATATAATATAATATAATATAATATAATATAATATAATACGATGTGATATGATATGATATATGATATGATATAATATAATATAGTACAATACAATACAATATAATATAATATAATATATATACACACATATATATTTATATTAGGAAGAACTACTTGCTTAGGAGGTAGAAATAGTTAACATTTTAGAATAAAAACGTTAAGATGTCATTTTAAAGACAGATGCAATTTACATAAATGAAAACCCTTACTACCCTATTTTGGAGTAAATTTTAGATTTCCCCTAACCTAAATACAAAATGATAGCCTATAATGATGTGTGCCTGATATCACTTTCCTGCATGCTGGCCCTACAGAGAACATCTTTAATATTTACTTTTGTTATCAAATACTTTGTTTTTCAATTATTATCATTTCAACTTCAAAATTTTACGTTTATTCTAGCCAAGGTGATATGTCATAAATGATTATTTACAATTATTTTCTAGTAAATTGCAGAATTTTTAGCTATGAACTTTAAGTTTCATTTTCTGTTGCCTCAAATCTATAAAAGTAAAGCAAATCATTTTCCGGATCTACATACTGGTAGCATTTAACATGCTAAGCAGTAATTTCCAAAGTGTCAATCGTTCATTCATTCTTGCCTTACTTAATTACTCATGATCAGGAAAACTGGAGGTTTTGATGCCTAACATTATCAGGAAGTTTTGCCTTTGAACTGACAAAGGGCGTCTTGTAGGGATTCACATCTTAAGTATCAATCATAAGTTCAGTAAACTATGTCTTCTATAGGGTGAAAAGTATGGTCTTGGATGGGAGTATGTTAATGGAGGAAGAAAATTTCCCAATCTCGTTTCATACTTTATGTTGAGAATTGTTTTCCACAAAAGATTATTTGATCCACTTCTTCAAACTGACTAAAGATACATAGTACTCATACAAATGACAGAGAAATAGTTATGAACTAGCCTTAGAAGTTTTGAATATAGCCTTGTCCTGAGAACACAATATCTCCATGCAAATATTTTTTTTTGCATAAAACAGTTTTTATGAAATTCTTATACGTAGCAAATACTTTGGAAATTAGTCTCCTCAATATACTGGTGATAAGCCTAGTGTCACGTGAGTATACAACAGGTGACAACTATAATTTAACAGGTTGACCCACTAGATGAATAACTCCCACTTGGAAAAGCCATGGGGGTAATGACTGTAAATGCCTGGTTGCTTTTGTCAGTAATTTTTCTCATGGACCACTATATTTCTTTCCTAAAAAGAACAGCTCTGAGGTTCCTTCCACAGCCCATTGGTAGTGTGTTTTACATCTTTGGGCACCCATATAGCTGTGGATGGTCTAGAAGATGATTTCTGCTTAATCTGTATAATTATGATGAATAGAAATTGTATTAGAATATTTTTCATAACTGACATAGGAAAGTAACAGTATTCTCATTCACAAAGATAGCTAATTTTAGACTTCAGAACAAATTCAAAAACAGAATAGCTGTCCCTGCAGAGAATACACAAAGACAAATTCCCAGGTGTTTATTGCTGAATCAAAGTCCGACTTGAAACAAATTTGGTAGACATACTCCTCTGCAGTAATTGACTTTACATACTCCTAGCCTCAGTTCATATTACAGGACTCAGGATTCAGCCAACTAACTGTTATTGTAAACTCCTGAATTTCAATGTCACTTTCTGTCTGGGAAAGAACTATGTGCATGGCCAATCATTACTCACTGGCCAGTGTGCCCTTCCTAGCCTGAGAAAAACTGTGATTTATCATGTCATATGAGAATGGGTCGGACCCTGAAAACGTAACACATAATTGTCCAGAGTTTGGCTGTTAGTGTGTGTGTGTGTGTGTGTGTGTGTGTGTGTGTGTGTGTGTGTGTGTGCTGAAAGAGAGATATAGCTGAATATGAAGAAATGTGAGAATAAGGTGAGAGAGTGAGTGAGTCAGAGTGAATGGTAAAGAGTGAATAAGTGATGTAATAATATGTGAAGGAATGTAACAGAGTAGAGAGAAGAACTGTGTATAGAAGAGAGATATGGAGCTATGTGAAAAAGAGATGTAACTGTCTATATATATGGCTGTGCAGGAGAGAGATGTATGTATGTAAGGAGAGATATATAGCTGCATGTTAAGGGATGTATCTATGCAGAGACAGAGATTTTCAGAGAGAGGATTTTTTAAGGTGAAGTAAAAGAAAAAGTTACCATCAGAAAGCATGTGTTTCCTTATTTTCCCCTCAGACAGAAAAAGTCTAGCCCTCACTGCATTCGTGGATTTTTTTTGCATAGCCTGGGCTGCTGGAGGCTGACCCTTCAGTTGGCAATAGTAGTACATGTATGCTTATATGTTTTGCTATGTAAAAGAAATGAAAACACAATGTTAAAAAACTTTTGACATTTTAAAATTGTGACTTCAACTGTGATCTGCCATACCAAGGCCATAATAATGAGATACCAGCTTTCAAATGTTCTGTTTAGTTGGGACTATCCTTAAATAAGGGCATGGATAGTTAGCATACAGGTTTAATTTCTTCCTTCCACCATTTCTATAAATGCAAACTGATTAAAACACAGGCATGCTCATTTTTTATGCATATTCTAGGTTCCTCTGGAGACACACTGGTAGTATCTGTGACAGAAGCAATATGGTTTCTAAAAAGAAAGGTATCTGCTATCTGGCTAACCAAACATATTTGCCCAACCGTGCCTTAAACAAAATTCTCTCTCTGTTTGTACATGCACAACATTGCAAGGGGGAGGGTCAAAGAAGGACTGCAGAAGTCAGTTCTCTTCATCTATCATGTGAACTGCAGAAATAGAATTTGGATTGCTGAACTCCACAGCAGGTTGCCTTTACCTAGTAAGCCTTCTCACCAGTCTCAAATGGAGCTTTTCTTATCCACAAAGATACAAATATTGAAGTTGCAATTCAGTATCACAGCAGATGCGTAGACATGTGTGATACGGAATGCAGCTGAATGTGAGGCTCAATTGTTTTTTATATCACCATGACTGAACTACTTCAAATGTCTTGAAAAGCATCCTGAACATACAACCTTGTTTTAGTCAGTGTTCTACTGCTCTGAAGAGACTACATGATCACGGTCACTCTTATAAGAGAAAGCATTTAATTGGGGCTTGCTCACAGTATCGGAGGTTTAGTCCATTAGCATCATGGTGGGGAGCACGGAGGCACACAGGCAGACATTGGTGTTGGAGAAGTAGATGAGAGTTCTCCATCCAGATACATAGGCAGCAGAAAGAGTGAGAGACTTTGGGCCTGGCATGGGCTTTTAAAACCTCAGAACCGCCCCCCTCCCCCCCCACACACACCAGTGACACACTTCCTCCAATAAGGCCACACCTCCAAAATCTTTTTCAGATAGTGCCACTCCTTGATGACTAAGCATTCAAATATATGAGCATAGGGGGCCATTCTTATTCAAACCACTACAAACCTGCAGCACAGATCACTCCCACCCTGTCCTTCAAAGATTCAATACTCCTAGTTGTTCAGCCATAGACCTTGAAGCACCTTTGCTTCTTCTCTTTCTCTTAGACTCTGCATCCAATCAGTGATGAAGCCGACCTTTGTTGTATAATGCACCTCTCACCACTTGCATCACGTAGACTTGTACTACTCTATGCCATGGGCTTGTGCATCTTCTTTATCAAAATACAATGATGACTTTGCCCAACTCCTGTACCTGCTTCCAGTTTGGGCACCACTTCTCCAGATCCCTTCTTAAATGATAACCAATTGTTCCTACAACTCCCTACCAATAGCAGCCAGGAGCTCTCAGAGAAATGGTTGATTCCATACCTGAAGCACTCTATGATGATCATTAAGTACATCGTTGCTAAAAAGCCAGAAAGCTTTCAATGACTAATGGTTACAAGGCCAGAGTACATAGGTTTTTTAAGGAGTCCATGTTGATCAAAATTCAATTAGCATAAGAAAATTACATATCAATTAATGATAATGCTTAATAAAAATGGGAAATGAAATGGAAGTAGTAACATTAACATCAACACTAAACTATATGTGAAATTCATGAATCTATGAATGATGACGATGACATGAGAGAAAATACATCTGTGTCGAGTATTAGTTAAAACGTGGTCAAAGTGTTGATATAAAGCGTTCACATGGTCTTAAGTGTTACTATGCAGATTGATAAATAACAAGAAAGGGAAAAATTATATAAAACAGCATCAATCATGAGACAAAACTTCTACTCAGTGTCTGGTGATCTAATACTAGAAAAAGTACTGCACTGGTTGATTTTATTGTCAAGTTGACACAAATAAGAGTCACCAAGGAGGAGGAAACAGTTGAGGAACTGTCAAGATCAAATTGGCCTGTGGACATGCCTGTGAGAGATTGTCTTGATTGCTAGTAGACGTGTCCAGTCTACTGTGGTTAGTAATGACTCTAGGACGGTGGGCCTGGGCAGCATAAGAAAGCTAACTGAGGATGAGCCAGTGACAGGGCAATAACCAGTGGTCCTCCATGGTTCTGCTCCAGGTTATTCCTTGAGTTCCTGATGTGATTTTCTTTGGGGATGGACTGGAATTTATCAGATAAAATAATCTCTTTGCTCTGCAGATTGCTGTAGGTATGATGTTTATCATAGCAACAAAAAGAAAATTAAAATATTTGTAAATCTCTAATTTAACATTTTTACAAACATGAACAACAACAAAAAACAAAACAACGCAGGAATTAAAAGAAAATCATAAAAATATCATGCAAATCCATCCGTTATCTTAGGACACACAATGTACTAATTTTCTGGAATCTTCAATATCCCAAAACTGGGAGGCAGAGCCATTTTTTTTCTAGAAGATATGAGAGAAATAGCCAAGTGTTACCTATGATAATGATTAATTTCTTGATTTTAGTATCTTTACAGAGTATTTGAAGAAAAAAATTAGTGCTACAAATATTGGATAAGATATTGTCAATGTTGAATTGTTTAGTTGTGATCATGTACTCACAATGAGTATGACTTAGTTCTTAAATGAGGCATTTATTAGTTGAAACTATCACTATATACACAGATTATTTTCAAATGATTCATACAGAAGAAAAAAACACATTTATAGAAGCTATATATGGAAATACAAAGTAAATGGAATAGAGACTGATAAGTGGAAATACATATACTCACATACATACATACAAATGTGTTCATTTTTTATCATGAAAATTTGAAATTATTTTGGCAATGCCAGGAGTTGAACTCAGATCCTTGGGTGTGGCAAACAGGTGCTCTGCTGCTGAAAAACATCCCTATGTCACATAAACATGAACCTTTTTAACACACAATGTCCCCAAACATTTACACACATATACATAACTATATATAATTAAATGTTATTTATATAATACACTATGAAATTCAAGTAGTGAGTAGGTATACTAAGCCCTAATATATTTTATATAATCGTATATAGTATATAAGATACAATAATATATCTGTAAAGTTGCAGTCCTGCCATTCATTTATTAAAAACTCTTCCAAGGATCCCCAACTCAAAAAGAAGGGGAGTGTTATTTTGTGTTGGGTGCTCATCAGGGGTTAGAGATGTGGTAAGTCGGTAAAGGGAGAGACTTCTGGAGAACAACAAGGAATCCTGGACAGAGTGTTGTAAATTTTATTTATTCTTTACCCAATTTAAATCTCAAACAATTTTATATGACCAATAACAATGAGAAGCAAACATATGGAAAATCTCTTGGAATTTAAATGTCTCTACTTTCTTGTAATTTGATGTATTCCATGATGCTGATACCAAGTCCTTTGCCTTGTTAATGGATGTAGTTACATAATATGAATGTCAGATGATGTGTATATGGGGAAGCTGTACTCACATATTCTGTGAACAAATTTATTTAGAGATATATTATTTAAATCCCATCCCAGCCTCTGCTAGATTTCCACAGGTTCTCTTCACCCTCCTCTTTATGCTTTCAGATTCCCTGCTTCATTTTATCCTTCATCATTGTCCACCTTCCTGTTTCTCACAGCTTATGCCATTTCCTCGGGTCTTTGTTCTAACATTTTTCTGAGCTATTCCATTGAGCGATCTCTAATTTTTAAATCAATGTAACATACACTGAATTTTAATATCATAAGCTTCAACCACTTCAACCCTTTGAGTTTCTACCAAGCCTCACCATGGCAGGCAATGTTTTGTTCTCTATCTCTGGGCCACATAAAAGTGAGATAAGTTAATACTTTCTTTTGTGATTATTTTGAATAATTCAATGTCTGGAGGTTCATCTCTATTGTGGCGATTGCTCAGATCTTCTATATTTAAGATAGGTTATCTATTATGCTCAGGGATATGTAATAACATTTTTTTTAAGTTTAGGACCCTCCATACAGTTTCCCATAATGGCTATACTTATACTAAATTCTTACTAACAGTGTATTTAGGATTCATTTTTCTCCACATACTCACTAAAATGGTTATATCCTGTATGTTTGATAATAGTCATCATAATAGTTGTGAAGAAATAATGTGATTTTAATATATAAAGTTTCATCTATCCGTTGCATATTTTTATGTTTTTAGTGATAGATATAATTAAAATGCTTTGCCTTTTTAAGCTGGATTTTCTTTTTTTTTAAGTTGTAATAGATATTTGTCAATTTTGGACATTGATAATTGGTCACATATGCAATTTGCCTATATGATTTTTCCAGTGCATGGATGAACTTTTTCATTTGTCAGTTTTTTTTTTCTTTGTTGTGCAAAAGATCTTTCTTTGGATATGATTGATTTAGAGCTCTGACAGGAACAGATGAATAAGTAGTCGTTGTTCTTAGGCTTACGGCTGTAGGCACCATTGGCAGGGCCTCATATTTCTTCTTCCTTTGCCTTTTTCCATCACATACCGTCAAAATCTCCACCTGTGCTGCTGCCATTGCATGGCCCTTCATGAAAGGCTGACACTTCCCACTGTTTCCGGTCTGAAGCCTTAGCACATCCACAGCATCCCAATGTCTTTGATGCTTTCTTGCTATTGCCCAGTGCCTTGCAGCTGCTAAGGTCTCCCGCTGGCCCCATGCTCTGTGTGCTGCCTTCTGTACAGCTATATTCCAACAAAGGGTACTGGTGTGCTGGTGAGCTTCCTATTCTCGTGGCATTTAATTTTCAGCAAAGTTTACTGCTGGAAGGAGAGATGGCAAGGCAAGCTGGCTACAGTGTTTGCCTTCAGACATGGTCCTAAAGAGCGTTCCGGGACATCTTTTTTGAGAATTGAAACACTTCTAAAGACGATTTCATTTTTACACTTTTAGAGTAACTTAAACACTCACATACCATCTTTTCTTGGCACATTTAAAAATGTAATTCATGGCTATGCACTCTTTGTACCTATAGAATGTTTTGTTTTATCAAAATACTAACCTCTTGCTGTGTTATTTATGTTCACCACCATTTAGTATTACATCTTTCAGTTAAAAAAATATCTTCAGAGTGTTCATCTCTGAGCCCTGAACTGATAATACACTCTTTGTGGCTCTTCCCCATGGCTATCATCTCTGTAGAAATTATTACTTTAAGTGGTTTTTTTTTTTTAATGCTTTCTATACTCTCATCCCATATCTCTGTGGGTCTTTTTTCTCCTTAGAGACTGTAAGGTGGTATACAGCACCTTATTTTGAAGAAAAATTAGATACTTTTTAAAACAAACAAAAAATTCCATAAGATAAAGTAATTTAAGGTGAACAAGAACAGAATAAAATCAGTAAGTAAAATAATTACTTTTTCAAACACTATATTATAAAAAGTATATTAAATCATGATAGAAACGTCAAGAAATTCAAGTTTGTAAGCATCCTTACAATTTTCTTTGTAGGCTATGTTAAAATGATATCTGCATACTTGGAAATGAATGAATGTTGTCTCAAAGCATATAATTAATTATCCCTGGTTATTTTACACTGTAGCTAATTTAGATGTTACTCTCTCAGGCAGACAGGGAGAGACTTGATTGATTTAGTCTGGTGTCCTATTCTCATTAGGAAAGGAATGCTGTGACACCTCCTGACTGACACTTAACAAGTCAGGGCTTGCCTCTGGAAACAGAGAGGCTGAATAGAAAAGAAGGAAAAGCCCTTCCAAGGAGTTGTATTAAAGAGAGCCTGGAAGGGAAATGTAAGTGGTTAGCAGATCAGTGTTTATAGAGTAATACAAAACAGCAAGTCTCATTTGACCATCAGTGTTTGCTTGTTTGTTTTGTTGCAATTTTCTGTGTTTGTTATTCTTTTATTTTGAGACAAGATTTCCCACACAAGTCAGTATCACTGGTTGGTGTTGGAGAAAGGTTAAAAATCACAACTATGGCATTTCTCATACTGTAATACTCATTACATCAGTTCAAAGCTGTCCCCAGTAGGTCAACTATTTTCTTTTTAGATATTTGTGCTTTGTAACGCTGTTGCTGTTGTTGCTGCTCTTAAGATGCATCTTCTCTTGGGGCTAATGTTCATTGCTTGATGAAAAAATTAGAGGGTCAGTCAACCTTAGGAAGTTCAGATTCCCTACAATTTAAAAAGAAACCTTGTTTCTAAAAATTCCCCCTTTTCCCATTTCTTCATATATGTGATCTATCTAGCTTTTCCATGATTTTGAAAGTAATTTTTAATCAGCAAAAGTTTTTTTTTATATAATCAATGCATTTAAAAGTGAAGAAATGGAACGTATTTTCTGCATTGCAGACGTTTACACTACTATAAGCTATTTCTATAAAGCTCTCAATACTTTTAGCACGTTAGCTGTAACAGTAAATCAGCCAGTGTATTAGAAGTTTACAATGTTCTTTGAGAAAGATGAAATTTATTATTAGCTTTTAGAAACTCCATTATTTTCACAAAGTGCTATTAAATGATTTTACAAGATCTTTTTAGCCTTCCCGTGTTGTGGTAAATGATACAGCTTTTATTATGCATAAGTTAGAAAAAAAAAAAAAGAAAGCTGAGGTGAGGTCAAAGCAAGGCTGTGTTGCTAACACAATGTTACAGGAGAAACCCATGGGCACTAGAATTTTTAAAAATAACGCAGGCTTGGGGATGTTGGTCTAGTTTTCTACTGTTGCAAACATCGTATTCTAATTAAAGAAAGACTTTTGTGAGTCTACCAGACCCAATAATAAAAAAAAAATCTCTCAAGTATTTAATTGATTATATGCTAGACCCAGTACGAAGTGCCTTTCAGAGCGTTATTTATTCCTCAAGGCAATATCATAAAGATTTATTTCGTACATCTTACAAACAGAAGTGGAGGCACAGAGAAATCATATGATACAACCATAGAAAATACTATAGAGTAGTAATTTGGAACATCTTTGTCACTTTTGCCATCTGGAAATACATCAGAGTTGCATATGCTTGGCTGTCACCTTCCACTAACTGAGACATTCAAAACATATGGCCTGGAGGTACGTGTTCTAACACATGATCTTGGTAGGCTACAATCTACAGACTTCTGCTGGTGACAAGGGAGATGATCTCCTAGGAGGCACAAAGAGTAAGAGAGACTTATAGTCACTGGCTCAGAACCTTGTCACCATCAGAGGATGACTTCTGAGGGACACAATAAGAACCTGCAAGAAAGGTTTTGTTTCACAGAGAAGGTGGGAATCCCACTGCTCCAAGTGAGGCCAGCTGCTGGGTTTTCAGGCAATATATTTTATGGTCAGGATAATGAAGGGGGAGGATGAAAAATGAAGTGAAGTGAGGATGGTATTTAGTCCTGCTTTTATGTACTTCTGCCAAGTGTTCAGATACATAATGCATCAAACACGTTATGGCAACGACCAATCTTTTTACAGTCAATGATATAGAGATGTCATTATAGTGAAGCAGAGGATGGTTAGAGACCACCTTGGTGGGACATGTTGGTTCCAATTTGAAATGATCTTACTTATCATGGAATGGCATGACGGCCAAACTGCTGTCACGATGTCCTGAAGCTCTGCTGTGGCAGCAATCTTCAATTACTATGTGGTTTCTTTTTTTCCCCTGTCATCTGGGCTGCCTCTGGGCCACTGATGTAGAACAGCCATTCTCAACATCCACTTCCCAGTTTACCAAGGGTAGCGTTTAAGTCACTGACATTTGCCAGGGGCGTGACTAGCAGTTAATAGAAACTCATTGTTGACGCTATCAGGAGGAAATTCATTGATTTATTGGGTTCAAGCATTCTGATGCTGCCTAGCAGTAAGTGATCAGTAATTGAAGTATCATTATTATTGTTGCTAATGAGATTGTTATCTGTAATTTTCAGTGTCAGTCATCTTTTTTTGACTTGGACAGGAATAGGTTGTAGGTTTACTTAAGATCTTATCCTCAGAAAACCCTCTTCCTCTTTCAGTTGGTAGGGTTTCTCCATGTGCCTACCCATCTGTGTCTGTCTGTTCTAGGGCAGCTGCTGGTCCACCTGTTCTTATAATTATTAGTATTATCCATGTCAAAACTTCTCTGGGTCTATAGTCAATGTGACCATCCTGTCTGTCTTAGTTCCTCAAGAAGACATAAAATAATAGATTAAATTATTCACTTTGGGAAGGAATTCAGTGCAATATAAGCATTTAGCTGTCTACCTCTCCTGCTAAAAGCCTTTATTTTAGGTTAAATGAATAAAACTAAGGATATAGATGTGACCAAATTATAATGGTTTAACATTGTTTTAAGATTTTTGTCAACTCTCAAATAGGATTTCTGAAAAATTTTCTTTCTATGTCATTGTTTTACTTTTTTTCACAAAATTAATGTGGTAATTGAAGGTAGAAAAAAAATCTCATGCACTATAATATTTCATTACAGCAATATATTTACCCAAATTGATCGAGTGTAAAAAGCTGTATAGAATGAGTAATGTCCTTCCTCTATATTTTGTAGTTCTTATACACATAAAATGTATAGTATACATATCTCTGATACTTATCCCTCATTTGTTGACATTGTTACATGTTTTGTTTGAGTACTGAGGCAAAAAAAACAAAAAACAAAAAAAAACAAAACAAAAAAAAAAAAAACAACCCTGTATTTTCTTTCTTTAGGACAAATCTTGGTCCAGTAATAGTGAGAAAGTTCTGTTAACTCATTCTGCTCCCTTTGGTGTCTCCAAGTGGGCGTAAGTTAAGGTGTAAAGAATAAAAGGCACCGTTAGAAATTACAGCCCCATATGGCATTCTACAGACATCTAGAGAAAGAGATATTCTTTATATCATGCAAAAAAGATGGCTATATCCTTGAATGATTTCATAGAAAATGCCTTCTTAATATTTTAATGGTGAATGCTATAAAGTTGGACTTCACTTGAAGGAGTGCAAGAGATGTGCACGAGCTTAGTCTCGTCTCGTCTTCTTCAGTGTTCATTAATGTGGTTATTTAAAATCTCCTTGAGCTCTCTGAATTTATGATCTCATCTTCTAGTCAGCTGGTCACCTAGTGAAAACAAACTGGATTCTGTTTTATCGTCTTCCATGTTCCTACATCCATCTTGATAGCTTATAATTGACTGGACCATGTTGAAATAAAAGAACAGAAAGAGCAGGGGATCGGGAGAGATGAAGAAGGAAACATAAAGGAACAGCCAAAATAAATGCCCAGAAAAAAGACAAACTGCTAGAAATAATGAAAGCAAAGCAAAGACTGTTCGGTGAGCCATGTTGTACTTAGTATTAACAATTTCATGTGCTACCTTTAACAGTAAAATTTATGTGGTTTTAGTATAAATGTAAATAAAATATTTAATAAGTCATTTGGTTTAGCTAATATACCTTACATCTGTGGTTCTATTGATAAACCATCCAAAATATAATGACCTTTAGCCTAAGACTCTCTTTTAAAATAAAACAATATCTCTGAATGTTCCTGGTTGAAAATATCAAGGAATTTCCACTAATAGCTGCTAAAATAAATGAGAAATATATATAAGACTGCTTGCCTAACGTGCAGTAGAGTCCGGAATCTGTACTTGGGACTGTAAATTAAATACATAAAGTTTTAAAAGTAACAGGAAGCCAGACACCATTCCAGCTTTGCAACTGGACAGAACGCAATGTTAAGAAAATCAATCTTTATCATGTTTCTAGCTGTATGTGAGAATCACACATCCAGTACCTTAGAGTCACATGGTCTAATGTGTCTTGGATTGCTTATCTGATCAGTACTTGTATTTGTTGCTTTTTCTTTGTCCAAGTTCATGTTATCCAAAATGTCTCATGTTTAAAGGTAACCATGGGATACTTGAAAGTTGGAATATCCTTAAGGGAATGAACGAACTTACTTTTTATAACTTGGAATCACAAAGAGGTTTTTAAGTAAACATGCAAAGCTGGGAGGTATTTTATAGAATTAATGTTCTCTGATGGCCACTATAAAAGCTCTAAGTTCTAAAGCATCCACATCTCTGGCTTGAAATAAATTCTGACTTTATTATTCCTTATAAAATCATAGTCTCTATGATCTGGTTATGCATTCATTAAAAAGTGGGTATTTTATTTATCCAGCTAGTCATTTATAGATCAAACATACATGGTTTCATGGTTGGATAAATTTCCAAGTAGTTTCTTAATGTTTGTAAATACTGAGAGCCAAAGATTTGGTTCTTTATTCAAACTCCTCCAACTCTACCCATGCTCTTTTAGTAATATTACTTTATCTTTTGAAGCCTCTCTGTTTACTGTTAAAATGAAGATACCAATCTTATAAATACCAAAGCAAGGTTCAAATGAG
Organism: Peromyscus melanophrys; assembly: GCA_902168415.1. NCBI lineage: Eukaryota > Metazoa > Chordata > Mammalia > Rodentia > Cricetidae > Peromyscus > Peromyscus melanophrys. The sequence goes on from CABHPR010117598.1 coordinate 17,685, forward strand.
TTAAAACAAGTGACAGAACCCTAGAAGGACTGAAAGTTAACTAATGGTACTTTCCTCTTAGCTGAACATTTCTAAAGTTCACCTATTGCTGTTCATATTTAGATGAGACATTCTATTAGCAGTGCCCTAACCATCTTCTTTCTTCTTGCTCATTCCTATCAAAAATTCTCACTATCATTCCAATTTAGAAGAAAGCTTTTTGTGGTGGTATTGTGTTCCTCAAAATATTGTGTATGCTAATAAACTTATCTGGGGTCAGAGAACAGGACAGCCACAATATTAAACATGAGGATAGGCAGTGGTAGCACACGCCTTTAATCCTAGCATTCCAAAGATAGAAATCCCTCTGGATCTCTGTGAGTTCAAGGCCACATTGGAAACAGACAAGTGTGGTGACACACGCCTTTAATCCCAGAAAGCCAGCCTTTAATCCCAGGGAGTGGTGGTAGAAAGCAGAAAGGTATATAAGGCGTGAGGAACAGAAACTCGAGGCATTTGGCCTGGTTAAGCATTTGGCTGGTTAAGCATTCAGGCTTTCAAGAAGCACAGTTCAGCTGAGAGCCATTTGAATATGAGGACACAGAGGCTTCCAGTCTGAGGAAACAAGACCAGCTGAGAAGTTGGCCAGGTGAGATTAGCTGTGGCTTGTTCTGTCTCTCTGACCATCCAGTATTTCACCCCAATAACTGGCTCAGGTTTGATTTTATTAATAAGAACTTTTAAGATTCATGCTACAGCTTTTCATTAGTGCAATAGATACAAACGTTTACTACGTTAGTGAAAATTAAACTATCAACAGCTATACTTAGAGTTTGAAAAGACAGAAATAATTGCCATTATTTCTGGTAATCACTTTAATATAAAATAATTCACATATGTAATAAGGTGAAGCTTATCCAGTCACTGGTCACATTTTTTATTAAATTAAATATATTGTTTTTCACTTCCTACATGTGTATTATATATCATTACCCTTGCCTGTACCCTCTCTCATGATCCTCACTCTCTTTCAAAATCATGGCCTTCTTTTCTCTTACCATTATTGTTAAACACACACACACACACACACACACACACACACACACACACACACACA
>CABHPR010117598.1:18790-35049 GCA_902168415.1 Peromyscus melanophrys
ACACACACACACACACACACACACACACACACACACACACACACACACACACGAATAAATAAATAAATGCTGAGTCTGTTTAGTGTTTTTGTATTTATATGCTTTTGGGGTTCACAACTTAGCATTAAATAACTAATTAGGGTATTATTCCTGGAGACAAAAAAATTCTCCCTCTCTCAACAGCCATTAATTACCTGAAGCTCTTCATTTAGGGAGATGTACCTGTGAAATTTTTGCCATTCACACCGACATGTCAATTACTGTTGGCATTGTTCAGGTCTTTTTAGGCAGCCATAGTATTGAGATTTCATGCCAATCAGTATGTTTGGTTTCTGTGTGTTTCTATTTAAAACACCTTTTATAATAAAAGGATGATTCCTTAATGCTAAGCTATACTTTAACTTATGTATGAAAAATCCCTCCCAAAGGGAAGTGACCCCTAAATAAAATTTAAATTAAGTTAAATTTTATCTTTTCATTGAACACAAAAACTTGGTGTATTGTATGTACTGTGTGATACTTTGATGTTTGTCCATATTGCTTAAATCAGGTTAAACATATCTGCTCTCCTAAAACATTAACCATTTCTCCATGATGAAAGCTTCCAAGAGTCCCCTCATTCTTTTGAAATAGGAAGTACCTTCTTGTTATCTGCAGTCACCCTGCTGTGCAGTAACACACCAGAACCTCTGTGCCAACTAAGTGTAACTTAACCTTGCTTCATTTTCCCTTTAATCCCCCAAAAGGGTGGTGTTTCTAACACACATATTTTCCTAAAAGCTTTTTTCTTTGGCATTTAAGAGCACTGTCTGACACTTCAGCTGTAAACTTTGGGGCCAGTTTGTACAATGAAACCACTAAAATTGCACAAAATGTAAGTATTGGGGCACTCAATAGGCAGCTACTGAGGAGCCTTGAGAGAAGGAGAGTTTGCCTTGCTTGGCCTCAGCTCCAAATGTGTGTGGCACATGTCAGCAAGTGAAAGCAACATGAGGTATTGACTTTGGGGTCACATATAAATTTTAGTAAGAAGATGAATTTCCTAATACAGAATCCACAAAAATAAATAAACTTTATTTGTTAATTCCTACGTATTTGTGTCCGTCTATGTATCAGCTAATAATATTGCTCCTTCCTATGAGTCTTTTCAAGTGTGTATTTGTTTTATTTTTCATGTTTTGGAGACAAGGTTTCATAATTAGGGCCAGACTGACCTTTGAAGTCAGTACTCCTGCCTCGGTAGTCCCAATGCACTGAGATTATACGATTGTATTCCATAGAAACCTAAAGACATGTTTTTAAGTTTATTTTTCTTTTAAAACTTTGAAAAGAATAATCATCCATTTTTATCAGTCAGGCATTCTAATAACTTGCTTTCTTTGAGTATTATGTAGTAGCTTATGAATATTGCAGATACTCAAGTGTTAACTGGTTGAGTTAATTATTTCTGTGTAATACACAGGTAAATTTAGAGGATAGAAAAGTTAGATCAATTGATTTTAATAGAGTCCTCAAACTTTTTGTCTAAGTAAGAATTTGTACTAACTAAATTCTGAGTTTTTATTGAATAAAGAACATATAATAAGATCACATAGAATATGCTAGTTAGAAAACCAACTTTCCATGAATTAGTAGAGAATAGATATGCATGTATGAAAGAAATCTAAATTGTAACATGAAGTTGCTTATCCGGTGGTTAAACCCTATACAACTGCTACAGCCATCCTTTTTATATAGCTCTTTAAATGTCTTTCTGGTACTTCCATCTGACAACATTTTCTGCATTTTTAAAGACTGAACAACAGTTTACAGTAATAACTGGTGAGAGGTAGACTAAGATTATTTTCAAATAAGAGAGGCCAGTAAGAACCTATAACATTTTTTCAAGACACTTAAAGCGAGGAGAAAGGTCAGATGAATTCTAATTTCAGCCTCCCTCTTCACATGTGTCAATCAGATTTCAGGCCCGCCTCTGTCAGCATCATCACGTTTACATTTATCCTCCTTGTTCTCTTGACATCTTGTCACAGGAACATTGATATCCACAGAGCCTTAGTAACAGTAAACCAAAGGCTGGAGAAGTTATGCTTTGTTGAAGGTCAAATAGCAAGTAAGTGATTTAGTTACAATTGTGTGTCTCTAGTGTACATGTTGTCCCTTATATCTGCTTTCTGTGAGTCAAAATAAAGTTTGTAGTATTGAGTCTGCCATCAGAAAGTTCTCATGGAGCAAGCTAAATTCTAGACACTCATGGAGATAGATCCTTCAAAAATCACTGACAACCTGAGTTCAAGACACCAGCAGAGAAGAAGGGAGAAGATGCACCTGATCTGGTCTCTTCCCAAACATTAAGCATCCTCATGATAAAAAAGCAGATTTTCCTCTGTAGGGTAACACTCTACATCTTCAGTGTGTGCAATGGGAAAAGGTGGACTTACCGTCACACTAATAGAGTCTTTCACTTATGAACTCACAGCTTTCTTATGTAAAATATGTAAGCTATAAGTATAATGCTTTTTGTTTTGTTTTGTTTTGTTTTTGTTTTTCGAGACAGGTTTCTTGGTGTAGCTTTGCGCCTTTCCTGGAACTTACTTTGTAGCCCAGGTTGGCCTCGAACTTACAGAGATCTGCCTGGCTCTGCCTCCTGATTGCTGGGATTAAAGGCGTGCGCCACCACAGCCCAGCAAGTATAATGGTTCTTGTCACCGTTAGGTGCATAAGGCTCAAATGAGAAAAAAATAAGTGACAATGATTTTCAAAATATAAATTCTTAACTCTTTACAAATGTGGCACATGTATTAAGTTTTTCTCCAATGTCAAATCTTCTCAGGAACATGTTAAAATTCTCAAGTTTTCCTTAGTTGGTAGGTGACATTATAGAATATTCCTTGTGTGGACTTAACTTTCTCATATTTTGTAGTGTTTAGAATCTGTATCATTCAATAAAACATGAAGGGAATATTAAGAGTTGCGAATTTGGCTGAAAACTGGTTCTACAAGAATGATTTCAGCAAGTCTCTCAGTCTCTCTCTCCCCTGTTGAGACGATTGTGTGGTAGTGCAACAGAAGACAAGCGTTAGCTCACATTCATGGCTCAGGAGGAAAAGTCACGTGGACAGTAGAAGTTGGCTGAACTGGAACGCGTAGGGTGAGAAACAGCCAGTAGGTCCTGGAACAAGGTCAGGGAAAGAAGGAAGCACAGACAAAATTCCAGGTGGCCACAAGCAGTCAGACTCAGAAGTTCTAAAACGGTTGCGCGTGCATTTCTAAAATAGGTGTGCAAATGGTTATGGACATTCTACAAGTGTTCTCAAACTACTGTTGGGTAAGTTCTACTCCAGTGCCTATTATAACTAATTCATCAATGGGACAAGATGCCATCCCTAAAATTTTGATTTTTTTTTGAAAAGTGTGTAAAGAATGAAAAACCCCTAATGCCTTTTTTCTATCCCCTTTCCCACAGTAGAGCACATCTATAGTCTCTGGGTGCTTAATAATTTAAGCACCTTGTCTGTAGCAAATACTTATACTGGGTACATTTTGATTGAGTAGGATGGAATGCTTAAATGGATGAGTGAATGTAAGGAGAAATTTTCCACTGTGTTCCTAATGAAAATGCTGGTGATACAGCATTGCAAGATAACTTGCTCTCTTCTATCTTTAATACATTGATTTTAAAATGTGCATGGAAATTAAGAACACAGGAGTCAAACATATCCAAGATTGATGATAGTGTTTCTTTTCTTCTTAGATGTTATTTGTAGGAAAACATGTATTGCATTTGATTGAATGAGAAAGTAATTCTTAACAGGCTTTCTGTACTCTGGAGAAAGATTTATGATTCTAATCTGAATGGGCCTCTCAGGAAGCCCAGGTTCCCACAGAATACAGGAAATGATGCATTTTTCTATAGCTCTAAAGGACACATTATGTATTAAAGAGGATAACTGAAAGTCAGTCCATTCTGAAGCTATCCAGCTGCACTATTAGCCTAAATAGATCATGGTAACCTTTATGCTTTCAAGGTTTTATGTATCAATTTAACACTTTTCAGCAAGTACATGCTTTTTAAGGATGTCATCATATGGAGCTTAGGATTCCTTGTACACATATGAAACACTATTATCCGTCAGAACGACCACCTTCCCAAGTAAAAAGCAAATGCACAAGAAGCCACAGAAACTTCACAGGCTAAATTGTTTTCCTTTTTGATATGGTCCTGCCAACTTTGCATCCAACGAATAGCCCCAGCAGAGGAAAGTCTCAAAAAAGTACACAGTTTCTCTAAAAAGAGCTGGGTTTTTCAAATAATAGCTGCATCTCTCTCCTATGTCAAATAATACTATACAAAACACATTTTACTTCAGATTTATTAAGTGAAATAATTGCAGCAATGTCCACCATCTTATTATAATGTAATTAATTGAATGGAATGAGCCTTCAAGCTTTTGAATACCTCTGTGCTCAAAATATAATGGATATTGCATTTCTTTAACTATTTTTACATCTGCATAGTTGATTAATTGATTAGATATGTTCATTTTTTTAAATCTTAAATTATCATGGCAGTCTGGAGAATAACACAAATTTCCACCGCGAAAGCTGAGTTGAGGACCACATGACAGAACATCCCTGAATCACCAAATTCAACTTCTGTTTTAATAAAACATGTATTTTTATTTCTGCATTCCTAGATATGTTACTAAGGATGTGGATACGGAACACCACAGACTGCATCCATTTTTATAGTTTTACAAACTTGAAACCACCCATTTCTAATGGGAAGAATGATTGCAGTGTGTAGTCTATTTGTTGTCAAAATACGATGCCCCAGTGTTCTGTGGCTTTTACTCTAAAATTTCCTAAGCCTTTATACTGCAGACTATTCATTTTCGTTTTTATAAAAATTCCCAGTGCATTAGCTAATATGATTTAAAGCATATTTCTTTCTTTCTTTTTTTTTCTACTTTAAAAGAATCTTTTACACAATGATTCTCTATTGGACCCTCCCTGGATGGTGAATATAGTTTCAATGGGCTGTTTAACTCTTAACTTCTCATACCAGAGCCAGGAGGCTGGCTACAGCTGCTTTTCTGAAAAGGTTCATGAGGTTTGTCTCAAATATATTTTAGATTTTGACAACGAGCTTTGCTTTTACAAGCGATATGATGGGTTTATACTTTTTACAAGATGCCATTCTAAAAACATGTATAATTCCCCAGCAGTCCTTTAAAATAGAGTCAAAATGCTTTCCCTTTGAATGGGCTTTACCCCAAAGACTACTATGTTATATAGTAGTCTTTGGGCTATATATATATTTCCTGCTCTACTTTTCATTTTAAAAGATTTATTCTTAATCCCACGCATATTGGGACATTGTTCAGACACAGTATCGGGTTTGCTGGACCTTAGTGGCATAGTAGCAGCCTGAGAATCTGGTCTCTGCCCTGTAGGTGGTTGAAGCTAGAGAAGCTTGTCTCTTCCAGGTGGGAAATCAAACTGTCAGGAAGAGTCATGGAAGTCTGATTGGTTTACTAACTTCATTAAATGAAAACGTTGGCAGTGCAGGGACCCCCGGTTCTCACTGTCTGCTGCTGTTAAACAAGCCGGCGTTTCATAGGCTGAGTGGAATGCCATGTGCGAGCCCAGCAGGAGAACATTCCAGAAGGTCTGTGGGCTTTCTTACCTTGTCATCTGTGGGCTCCATAAGCAGGTCCTCCTTGGGAGACTCCAACTCCCTCTCTCCATTACTCAACAACCAAAACCTCAGGCACAAAAATTTCCAAGTGAAGCAGAGGCTGGGCGACTCTTTTCAGATCTTGATAAATCTGATTTCAGATTGACTCTAAAAGCTATTAGCTTTGGGGCTAGAGCGTGTCTGATGACTAGGCCCAACGCCTGAGAGGTTTCCCTTAATGTCCCAGGACAAATGCTCCAAAATGAGTGGGAATTCATGTTTTAAGGAAGGATAGAATTCATTGTTCTCTGTGCCTGGGGCTGGAGGAGGGGTGTCTCGGAGTTCATAGTTAAGTGTTTTTAGAACTGCATCCTATGGCTTGTGGATTCTTAAATATGCAGCCAGCTTGCTTGGTGGTAGTTTAAACTGTGGAAAATCTGAACCAAATGTGTATACAGTTGGTTTTTTTTTTATTTCTTCATGATTTTTAAAGAATTTAAAATAGCAGACTGTGGAATATTTAAATTCTAAAAGAACTTTTTTATTTTAAAAGTAAATAGCTATGTTAAATGAATTAAAATGGTTTTATAATTCAATAATTGTGTCATTAGTTTCTTGGAAGTTATGTTTTTTAATTATTATTACAATAATTAATATTAATTTAACTGTAATAATAATATTACAGTTAAAAAACTTCATTCAGGTAAAAAGAAATGTCTGCTTGTCCTAAGAATTAATTTTAAAGAAAGCATCCTTTATTTCTTAATAGAAATAAAACAACCTGTTGCTCTTCTCAAATGAGAATTTGTCTGTAAGAAAGACTTGGACTTTCATATTTACAACTATTTAATTATATTCATACATATTAACTACATGTTGAATTGCTGGTTTAGACACGTGTTTAAGTATTTTAAGTGATATTAAAGTTTCTAAGGTATTATCAGTATCTTTCAACGTACTACACCTGCTTAGCATTCAATGAAGTGAGCCGCACCATTAAGCGACTGTGATGCAGAACTTGGGCTAATTGATTTTTTTTAACCTCACAAGTAAGTGTTCTTTAATGAGGCCATCGGTTTCAAAAGTACATTCGGCAGTACTTATTTGATATAGTTTTAAACTAAGGGTAGGTCGGCCATGTTATAGATGTCTACTAGCTTGTCTTATTGTTAGATGTGTTTACAGTCCTCTTTGCTAAGGCTCAATGAAAGGAAATAAGCAATGAAATCCCTAAGATATCTACAAATTGTTGATGTCGCAAGGAGGAACAGCTCCAAATACCTAAATAGAAGACATTTAATTCAATAATAAGACATGAATTTTATTAAATACATTAGTAATATCTTCCAGTGTTTAATCATCAGTCTAAAAGGTGAATTTTATTTACTTATTTCAAGAAAAAAAATATATATATAATCCTTGACTACTGTTTCAATAATTCCTGTTGTTTTCAAGAGGAAATGCATGTCTGTGTGTGTGTGTATGATAAGAAATAATAAAATATTGCATCAAAAATGTAGTTCAAAAAGGTTAATCCTAGATATCAGGTTGATATAATGGCATAAATGATTAAAATAAGTTTATTTATTAGTAATAGTCTTGTTTTATATTGACTTCTATTATTTCATAAAATAATCACTATTTCAAATAGAAAACTCAATAAACTTTTCAAATAAAACTTGTTAGTGATAACAGACAGCTTGTCTCCAAGTCTGTGATTCGGGTTCTGAGAGCATATCTGAGGTGATCGTAATCAATGTACAGGCTCCAGCAGGTTAAAAAGAAAAATGAGACTAAGTTGGGCAATGGTGGCTCCATCACCATGCTCCTGTCTGTGAAATAGCCATTACAAATTGAAACCCTTGAATAGTGACAAGTAATGTTCCTATTCTTATTGATCAGCACTGATTGAACTATTCTGGAGGGGACTGACTGCTTTCAGTCAAGCATGGTGACCTTAGGCTTCAGCGTGTTGAGCAGTGAATGTTTCCACATGGTTAGAGCCATGGCTTTGGTATGTGAGACAATTTGCCTTGCATTTGTGTGTTTCACCTTACGTGCATAGCCTCAAAATAAAGCATAGGTATACCACCAATTAGTAAGTATTTCAGGATCTTTTTTTAACTGTATAAAATATTAATAATACTGCTTTGAAGTTGCCATCTAACTATAACTTGAGAGGAATTTGAATTGTTTTCCTGAAGTAATTAGTACTTTATTAAAACGACTATGCTCTGTAACATAATCATGATTCTTGCTATTGATATGTGTGTTTAATTACAGGAGTGGCTCACAATAATAATAGATAAAAAATGGGCTTTTAAACTAATTTTCTGCCATGATACTCATATAATGTCTAACCAAATGAAAAAAATCATACATATTAGGAGTATCTTGCACAAGAACACATCTCACTACAGACCTTTGAACCATGGTATGAATGCAATTCTCAATAACATGAGAACCAGCCCCACTTCTGTTAGACTACACAATCTCTATTAATATTTTACTTAAAAAAAAAACTTACCTACATGATACATTTACAAATTGACTGACTTAATCACTAATCAATCCATTACTTCTTTTAACAAATTTTTACTCTTAAATAATGATATAAGTATTAATAAAGGAAATTAAATTATTTAAATATTTAAATTTATTTATAAAATAATGTCCCTAAGATGCTTCATTGAAGATACAGCTTTAGTCTACAAACTGTGGGAATAAAAGAAAATATTTGAGCATATTTATGTTCTGTACTTCATGCTAGAGCTATCAATTATATGTCTCCTAAAACTCTCCAAAGAAGCATCAAGCTGGCACAGTGCTCAATACTTTGGATTTTGTGTCCACCGATGAAGAAATGCCCATTGCACAACATGTCCTGCAGTAAACTAATAATGTATTTTCAGTGCTTAGCTTTGTTTCTTCAGCTGGTTTATAAATTTTAATTGAGCTGATAAAATTAAAATAGTTATTAGAACAGATACTGAAAATTAGATCTTAAACTATTCAATGACTTATCTTGTTCAGTCTTTTATTATACAATTGATCAAGGATCTTGTGATGGGTCAGATTTTATGGGGCTACACAATGGAATTCTCTTGACTTTCCTGGTATTTTTAGTCTTCAAGAAAAAATAGACTAACAATGATTCAACCACGGCTGTGAGGGTTGCTACTGTAGACTGTTCTCTAAAATGGCAGAAAGTGACATTTAAATTGGCATCCTGCAAGTCTTCTGCGAGAATGATTTCCCAGAAAACACTGATTTGGGTGTTGGGAAAGGACAGTGGTATTAGACGTTTGCTCTCTAATACAGAAGCCTTTAGTGGCCAATGATCATTCCTTTGAATTACACGCTGTTTCACCATGTTTATTATTGATTATAATGTCATTTAAAAAATTCCATAATCAATTTTATGTGCCAATATTGAACTTAAACATAATAAGATAATCAAGCTGGGAAATGAAGAGAATTATATTTAAAACACACACACATACACACACACACACACATACACACACACACACACACAATAGGTGGTCAAAAGAGTCTTCTCTGTGGAGAGAACAATCTTGTACATCAAACCTGAGATGTAGTATAACTTTTTAAGTATAACATTATCATTTCTGTGTACCATGCTGATTCATTCCTTAGGTCATCAACAGATATAAGAATTATAGGAGTCAATGAAAATTTATGGCATCATTTCATGAAATTTAAGTTGTATCAATCTTTATGTTTAACAGTTGACAGTGTCTGTGATACAGAAGTAGCCAGGCAAAAAAGTAGTGTAGATGCGATCAATATAAATCACTATGCCTGGTAGAAAGTGTAAGGAATTTCAGATGATGAACAAGGCAGTGGCAGGTTTTGACAAGTCTTTCTGAGTAACAGAAAACATTGGTCAGAGACACAGTAGATTTGACAACATAAGAAAAGAAAACAAAAGTTTAAATTTGAAAGTGGTATTAGGTCACTAGGCTTGCCAAAGATGTAAACTCATATATGGCTGAATGGCTGTGGAGTCTGATTTCAAGGCAAGGTGACCCACGAAATAAAAGAGAATTAGTATTATGTAAATATATGTCTTCATTTAGCCCCCATGATACATTGAAGTTTTTCTCTTCACATAAAAGCATGCTTATTTGGATAAAGAAAATAATTGTAGTTAAAGACATGGAATATTAATCTTAATTCTCTCCCTCGCTCTCACTTGTGTGTGTGAGTGTGTGAGTGTGTGAGTGTGTGAGTGTGTGTGTGTGTGTGTGTGTGTGTGTGTGTGTGTGTGTGTGTGTGAAGGTTAGGGATGTTATATACTCACACATGAGTGCATGTTCATGGAGGCCAGAGGGACAACCTTGGATACAGCTCCTCATGTTTTTTCTTGAGATAAGGTCTCTCATTAGCCTTGAACTCATCAGTAGGTTACATCATCTGGTGAGTGAGCCTCTGATTCTCCAGTTTGGATAGGGATTACAATTGTTTAATACCATGCCTTGCTTTAACATATAGCCTTTAGTTGTCTGTCTCTATTACTATCCACTTATTTCTTTGAGGCAGTGTTACTCCCTGAATCCGGAGCTCATGTTTCCTTAGATAAAATAGAAGCCATCAAGTCCCAGCAATTCTCCTTCCTCTGCTCTAATTGAAGCTGGATTACAGGCATGGGCTAGATGCCCTTCTTTTTAAAATGAATTCTGAGATCTCTAACACAGTCCTCATGATCCTATAGGAAACTCTCTTAACTTTTAAGCCATCTTTTTAGGCTGCCAAGTGATCTGAAATAAAGTCAGACTATATATCACTTCTCCTGAGCTTCCCTTTCAGTAACTTCCATAGACAGAGGTACCTCTCAAAAGAGCATTCTGCTTCCTGTTGCAGGCCAGCAAGCTCAAGTCAACTGTTCCCTGCTTCCTTCTCAGACTTTATTCCTAGTACCCACCTCTTGCTTATTTAATATACTCCAAGATGCTTTTGGTTTTCTGCTAACATAAAAATTCAATCATTTAACAATATGAAGTATCTGATGCTATTTCCTTTTCTCTCTGTAAGAACTGACAATGAAGAGTCTCTCCATCTACCAAGAGCACTCTCTATTTGCATATTGCCTAATTCCCCCCCTTCTCTGCTATCATTTAGAGAAGCTTTCTTGTTCTATGTTCATGTATTGTTTCATGAATTCAATAAATACTTGAGTAATATCTATTTGCTAGTTATTATCTAGGCAATTGAAGTTCAACCTAGGGCAACAAAGGGAAAGCATCTCTGATTTCAGCCTGTTCATATCTGCTGGAAGACTAAAGAACAATGCAAGAAAAGAGTGAGCAATCAAGCAGTAATTACGTGGAAGCAAAATAAAGTAGAAATGATAATAGAAAATCCTAAGGATTAAGAGTTATGACATTTAAGAGAAATTATTAAAATAGACCCCATTAAGAAGGTAATATTTGAACAAAACTCACAAAGAAATTGAATCATAAAGCATTGTGATAAAAGTTCGACAATATCCAACCCTTTGTAGAGGCCCAATGGCATTCAGCCCAGTGCATTACTGGTGTGCTTTTGAAATATTAAGGACAGTTTGCTTGTTGCAAAGTGAAGTGGGCAGAGAAGAGTAGGGTGTAGAATATGTGAAACTACACAAGGTAGACCAGAGTAGCGGGGACCTTCTTAGCTATAATGAATTTTTTTTTCTAATGAAATAAGAGCTGTGGAACTTTTGGACAGGAGAGAAGAATTGTCTGGCTGCTAATTCAGATTCATCTGTATGAGGAAAAATGTAAAACAGAGAGGCTAGTTAGAAAAATTTCCCAGGAAATGATCAGAAGATGGAGTGGTGGAGCATGAGGGTGTGGCTGCGGAGATGGTAAGAAGGGGCCTAGTGGTGGATATATTTTGAATGCAAGCAGAGTTATTATTATTAGGATGTAAGATGAAAGAGGAGTCCTAACAGCTTCAAGGTTCTTGCTTTTAGAGATGGAAATAAACCAAAACAAATGAACAAAAAAAATGCTGTTTATTACAAAAGCAGATACAGCATAAGCAAGTTTGAGGAAGAAAATGAGTTATTTTTAAATTCAGTTTTAGATCCTGAGTCTGAAAAAGGCAATGAAGGATGGTTATACACACAGCACAGAACTGTACAAGAACTGGGCGGCTAGGAAGAATCAGTGGTAAAGACCACGTACTGTTCTTACAGAGTACCCATGTTCAGCTCCCAGTACTCTTATCAGACCACTTACAATTGCTTGTAACTCCAGCGCTGGGGAATCTGATAGCCTCTTCTGGCCTCTGCAAGCACCTGCACTCACGTATGCACATAAGCACACCACCCCACCCACCCCACCCCCATACACCCCATACACACATGCAGATTAAAATTAAAATTAATCCTTTTAAAAAACGTGCAGTCATGCATATGAGACCAAATTAATTTAACCATCTATTCTTGTTTTAACAGCAAACTCATTTATTGGTACAAATGGTTATAAGAAAAGTAATAATAGCTACCATTGTTTTCTGGGTCCCATGTCATTTCCTGTCTTTACACATAATACAGCCATCAAAAGTGTAGAACAGCCTGGTAATATAAGTATTGTTACTGCTCTCATTTTATACACAAGGAAACTGAGGGCCGGAAAAACTAAACATCTTCCAAATTTAGGCAGAGAATATTTTCTTTAAAACTTACACAAGCCTGGTGTCTATTTGGCAATTGTGTTGGGATAATTCTATATTAATATTTAACAGAGGAAAGAAATAAAAATAGTGAAGTGAACCAAAGTATCATGTCAACAAGGCTTGGAAGAGATTATAAACTGCTGCAATTTAGAAATGATATGGTGTCAAATAAGAAAGAAAACGACTACTACCTAGAGAAATTGTTATAACAAACCTATTAAACTGTCTTAAAAAACAAACAACAATAAAACAGTGCTAAAGTACACTGGAAAGAGCAGAGCATCTCTGTTTTTTCTAAAGTAGAAAAATGTGTGTGTGTGTGTGTGTGTGTGTGTGTTCTTGTCTATAAACTGAGAAACTGAGAAAATTAAGTTGCCAATGTAGATTCAGACTCAAAGGAACCTCAAATTTTTACTTGACCATTTCTTTCTCTTCTCAAAATTCATCCAGGGTGGGACTCTGACCTTGAGTTTTCCATAACAATGGATGAAAATGCAACACATTGTCCTTCTTTCCTTTCTTCTGACAGTGAATGTCTGAATATGGTAATATAACTTCAATTGCTATTACAGCTGCACAGAGTTATGTCTGCTTGACAGGAAAACATACCACAGCTGATATTTGCAGAAGAAAATGTGAGAAAATCACCAAAGATGTGCCTTCTTTCTAGCAAGCACGTATTCCCAAAAGTAGCAAAAGAATAACAATTAAAAACAGCACACTCATGCAATGTTTATGTTAATGATCACCACTATGTAAAATAATTCCTCCCAGCCAAAGTCAGTGTTGTATATCTAGGTTAGATGCTCTATGCAGTCATTTTTATAATGTAACATTCTAAGTGAGAAAAACAGCTCTGTAAATGGATGTGTCATGCTATTGCTTGATAGGATATGACTGATTACAGCCTTAAACTGGTAATATCCTTTCCTGACACAAATCTAGGACTATGATGATGTACAATGTTGACATTTATAGCCACTTTCATAGACTTTATCTCAAATGCTTGAACGGTTGCACAGTGTTCTGTATATCTATTTTAAAGTGCCTGTATGTGGACAAGCATGTGAAATGAAAAGCATTATAGACCTCAATATTCTGTGATGGCGGAGCTTTTTAGAAAATGGAAATATAGACTTGGCCAATGCTTCTGTGCCAGCCACAAATGGCCACTCTACATAGCCAGATCTCAAATGACAAACACAACTGAACATCCCTGTAATTAGTTTCATAATAAATACTGTTTCTGGGAGCGTTTGGACATTATTATGCATATTAAACTTAAGAACACCACATAGGTTTTATAAAAGATACCCACTTTATTCAGCTTTATGGGAAAATAGTACCCTATGGTTTAGAATATCATCAGGATAGTTAAAATTTTAGTCATAAAAAAACCCAAATTTTAAATCTTAGCTTCACAGAAATGCAGTTTTAAAGGCTTTTAGTGTTTTTTTAAATCAAAATATATATACATATATACAAAGGTACACATACACACGTATTCACACACATATTATCTAGACCTCACACATTCTAGATAAGTACTCTACCATTGATGGATAAACTCATCCGTGAATAAAGAATTCTAAGATTTTCAACCTATGAGGATAACCAAATATCTCTTACAGATATCTTAATTATTAGCTTATAATTGTACTATCTATAGCTAGTATTAAAATAAGAATAACTGTGATAGACAATAACCCGAGTGCTTAATTTTTAAGATGAGGTCTCTATGTGTTGTCCAGAATGGCTCTGAACTCCTGGGCTCAAGTGTTTTTCCTGATATTAGTTTCCCAAGTAGCTAGCTGGAACCACAGATGAAAGTCACAATGCCTTACCAAGTTTCTCTGTCTTCATATGTGCTTTTACATTGGAGTCTATTCATTATATCTATACATATCCAAAAGTGTATACACAAGGACATTTTTACACATGTGTGTAATGGAATTTGACCACATTTCCCCACCATATCTACTTATACTCTCCTCTTTTCCCCGCCCACTTCCTGTTAATTCTCTTCATTCACCTAGAGTTTCATTCTGCTTTTATGTCATTTATACCTATTTGACTTTTGTGCCTATAAAATCTAGTGTCTACAGTAGGGGAAACACACAGTATATTTCCTTCTGAGTCTGACTTAATTTGCACAGTATAATTGTATCCAGTTGCATCAATTTTCCATCAAATGATACATTCTGCTTTATGGATGAGTAAAATTCCGTTGTGTATATGTACCGTATTTTCCTCATCCATTCTATGTTTACAGGCATCTCTTTTGATTCCATAATTTAATCTTTATGCATAGTAGTATAATTCATATCTATGTACAAGTATCTTTATTATATGTTAAATCCTTTGGGTAAATGCTGAGAGTAAAATAGCTGGGTTGTATAGCTTTAGTTTTTGTAGGAATGTCTGACTGATTTTCATAGTGGCTAAACTGTATTCCTACTAGCTGCATCTAAGCCTTCCTTTGGCTTTGCATTGTCAACATAATTTGTTGTTTCCTAAATGGTGACTATTTTGACTGTGCTGAGATTTAATCTCAAAACAGTTTTAAGTTTGTACTTTCCTAATGCCTGGTGATGCTGAAGAATTCTTTTCATATTTATTGGCCATTTATATTTCACCTTTTTTTGTGAAGTGTCTGTATATTTTTTAGCCCATGCAGTTATTTGTGCCTGTAAAATCTAGTATCTACATGTAAGGGAAACATGCAATTTATTTCATTATTGGCCTGATTTAATTTACTCAATTTGATTTCTTTGTATTTAGTTTTTTGAGTCCTTGGATATTTAGTTGTTAATCTTATGTCAGATCTGTAGTTAGCAGTTTTCTTACATTGTATAAATTTTCTCTTAAATCAGTTAATGATTTCCTTTGCTGTTTTAAAAAAAAGCATTTTAATTTCATCTAATCCCAGTTGTCAATTCTTCCCATTATTTCCTGAGGGGCTGGAGTCAGTCCCTTTCAGAAACCACTCCCTTGAAATATTTTTCCCTCTTACAGTGTGAGTTTCAGGTCTTGCTTTAAAACTTTTAATCAGATTGGAATTGTGTTTACATGTTTTTTTGTATTATATTTGTGTAGTGTGTATGCATATGTATTTTCATGTGTGAGGGCATGCATGTGTATGTAGGTGTGTGTACAAATATTTGTGCATAGAGGTTAGAGATTGATGTTTAGTGTGTCTTCCTCAATCCCACTCTACTTTATGTACCAAGAAATGAAATCTCAATTGAACTCAGAACTAAAGAATTGGATTAGTCAGTCCAGGTGGATTCCTTAGGAGAGTTCCTTCTGCCATTTTTTTTTTAAATTCTAAGTTTTCAAATGCAAGGCTTCATGTTAAATTTTAAAAAAAAATCTAATTTCAAAATGTCTCTCAATGACAAATAATAACTCAAAAGGTTAAATAGGTGTGATTATGTACTTGTGCTATGCAACAGAGACTGCAGAGCAGAGGCCTTGCACAGGAGTGTGTGGGAGGAACACAAAGATGGGAATCCAGTCCTTGCTTCTCCTCTACCGTTCCTCTCTTTCCGCTTGTGCTTGACTAACAGAAGCAGACTTTTGTGTTACATTTCTTTGAATGGCGTTTCTGGTTAGTGAAACTGTTGTGGATAAAATATGGGTTTCTAGGTTGGAGGCATCAAAGGGAATTCAGCCTGAGGATTAGATTACCTGATGTAGCTGCCCTTGATGTTTTCCTTTCATCCTGACTGGTCACCTGTGTGATGATGTCACGTGATACAAACCACCTATGAAGCTAGCTGCCTTGAGTTCCTTGATAGACAATTCTGTTTCGTTCTAAAATTTTCTTTCTCTGGGTTATATAGTACTATTTCTCTCAGTCTAACTAGGCATGTTCCCTCTAAAGTTTTTGTAC
>CABHPR010117600.1:0-44196 GCA_902168415.1 Peromyscus melanophrys
TGAGAGACAAAAGCCTCTTTATTACAGGCTGTGAGGGTGTCCAATACCCTTGATGTGGTAAGTGGGTGGGAACAAGAGGCTGTGCCTCTGAGGTTGAGACTCCTTCCTCCCAAGCCTGAATTAACATCTGACCGACCATCCTTTGGTCAACTATAGGGCTCAGGGAACCTGAAGCAACAGCAAGCTGGCTTAGGCTTAAGGAGAGACAGGAGACGGATGGCATGGTCCAGTCAGCTCATCCCTGTGCAGTATGGAAGAGAACCCAGAAGAGAACCCGGAAGACAGCACTCTGGAAGAGTGACTTTCAGGAAGCATGACCAGTTGTACCTTTAAAGGGACTAGTTGCTGCCACTGTAAGTGGAAGAAAGGGACAGGAGAAAGGTACTACAAGGGCAACAGACCATTCTAATTAGTTTCCCTACTTTGTCTTACATCATAACGCGCTCTGCACACAAAGACATTACTCCAAAATCTACTTTAGAAGTTTACTAACTCATCATATATATTTAGAAGAAAACTAAATGTCCCCACAAATTTAGAATGACACCAATTTCACTGTAGCCACAGTAATGAGTCAGAATGGTTGTAAACATGCTCTATTAATCAAATAGCTCACTTTGCAAAGCATGTTTCCCCCCTTACCCAAAGTTGCCAGCATCTTACTTCTATAAGCCAGCTAATCCGAGGGCCAGTCCATCAGACTTGATGTCACATGCTTCCACCGGTGTCACAGCTTTGAAGGTCACCCCACCCATTCCTACTTGGCCCATTTTGTTCTGACTGCCTGACTACTAGAACCTTCAATCTAAATCATCTCCAGGTAACTTCAAAATGAAAGATCTCTGGTTCTGTGAAGTTTGAAAGTAGGTATTGTGCTACAGGCATTTATCACCCTCCAACCCTATTCCACACCCAGGTCAGGGCTAGGTGCCCTCGGAAGTATATATTTATAGACCAAGTTTACCTCATTTCATGAACATTCTTAATCTGGGGCCAGGGGTAGCCTTAAGAATCCATGGAATTTCCTAATGTTTTTTATGCAACATTTTCGATATATTTTTTGTAGAAGAGGCTTCAAATATTTCAACATATTTTCTTTTTTTTGTTAGAGAATTTTTTTATATTAAATTTTTTATTCATTTTACATACCAACCACAGATCCCCCCTCATCCCTCCTCCTGCTCCCCACCACATCCCCGGCTCACCCTCCTCATCCCCTTCTCCAACAGGTTAAGTTCTGCCATGTGGAGACGGCTAAGCCTGGTACATTCAGTTGAGGCAGGACAAAGCCCCTCCCTGCTTTATCAGGGGTGAACAAGGTGTCCAACCATAGATAATGGGATCAAGAAAGCCAACTCATGCACCAGGGATAGATCCTGAACACACTGCCAGGGGCCACTCAAACAGACCCAGCTATACAACTGTCTCCTGTATGCAGAGGGTCTAGTCCAGTCCCATGCAGGTTCCACTGCTGTCAGTCTAAAGTTCGTGAGTTCCTTTGAGCTTGGTTCAGTTGTCTCTGTAGATTTCCCTATCGTGATCTCGAACTCTCTTGCTCATATAATCCCTCTTCCCTCTCTTTGACTGGACTCCTGGAGTTGGCCTGGTGCATGGCTGTGGATCTCTGCATCTGCTTCCGTCAGTTACTGGGTGAAGGCTCTATGATGACAGGGTAGTTATCACTGCCAATCAATTCTGATACTCATGTCTTTGATGATATGGAGCCCACCATTTTTCTGTTAACATCTTTGAATACTACCTTTGTCTTACTAGAATGTGAACTCTTCAAAGACAGGAACCATTGTCTAATCTGGCCACTGATATAACTCAAGACCAAACCACAGGCAATAATTAATGAATGAATGAAAAACCATTTATTTATTTTTTAAAAATAATTATTTATTTTACATCCTGACTGAAGTTTCCTCTCCCCCTCTCTCCCTATCTCCTCCAACCCCTAATCCATTCCTTCTACTTCTGTTCAGGAAGGGGCAGGCCTCCCACGGGTATCAACAAAACATCAAGTTGTGGTAAGACTAAGCACCTGTCCTTCTATTAAGGCTAGGCAAGGCAATCCAATATGAGGAGCAGATTCCCAAAAGTTAGTCCAAGTGTTAGGGACAGCCCCTGCTCCCACTGTTAGGAGTCCCATCAGTAGGCCAAGCTACACAACTGTCACATTTATGTAGAGGGCCTAGGTTGGTCCCATGCAGGCTCCCTGGTTGTTGGTTTAGACTCTGTGAGCTCCTATGAGCCCAGAAAAACCCATTTTTGAATACTGATTAATAGTATTTTCCAGACAATATTTTCATGCTTTGAGTCTGTCTTTCTGTCATGTTTTTTTTTCCCTAATCCTACCAATCCATGAAGACCAGTTCAAACACCAACATTATTTTTGTTTACATCTCTTAGAGGTGTTTTTCTTTGTCCTTTAATATTCGGAGTCCTGACAAACTGAATGGTTCTTCCATAGGCTTTAGGAGACATGCTTTATATCTCTCTTAACAGGTTCCAAACAGTTATTTTGGCTTCATTACTTTGCTGTTAGTGGTTTGATTTGAAAAATATTTGATGAATTAATGGATAAAGGAAGTATGGATGGGCTAAATTGATAAAAATTTAGAAAAGAGTATTTGGAGAAGAACTATTTATTTCTACCTAACATATTTGAAGATATCCTTGTAAAGGAGGAGATCAGAGAGAATCTTGGGTAAATGGAAATTGGGCAAAAAAATGTGAGAAAAAACACCTCTTTTATCTTTCATCTTGGTAACTATTATTGGTTTCATACAGTATAAATGTCAGACATTTAAAGATAACGCAAATATTTAAAGATAATTGTTGTGTAGCAATGTCCTCCAGATTTAAATATCTGATCCTAGGGAAAGGTTCCTTAAGATACAGGAAGTAAACAAAACTTACAGGGCTCAGGAAACCAATAATTCACAAGTCTCAGAAAGTTCCTGTAACTTAAGCGACTCAAAATGATTATGCAAGCAGTAACAACTGCTGTGGGGGAGGAGAATCCTTAACCTATCGTACTGCCTGCACGTGGTACATGAGCTCAGGGATACAGCTTTTATAAGCTGTCACTCATGCTGGGGTGGGCTTCTCAGTGACAGCTGTCTTTGAGTCCTCCGTGCTTTTGTAAGCAATCCTTCATTCATAGTCCTGTAGTAACCCCAATCCAACAAAATCTCTGCTTCACTAAACTAGACTTGGATGGAATTGTTTCTTTGATTTTTTGTCTGTGCTCTATCTGGGGTGAATATATACCTTTAAAATATAAATAAAATTTGACTAACTTAGCTAAAAACACAATAGCTATACACACAATCACACACATATTCTGTGGGCTACTATGCTTTCTCAAACAATATAAATGACTTTAAAAAAACTATATTTTGATTAAAAAGTTAATGTAATGAAATTTTATTTGTTGTTTACTTCATAAAATAACTATAATGCTTTGCATTAATCAAACACTAGTTTTTGAAATAAATGTTGAAAACAGGTTTAACCCATCATTGACTTGCTCATACTAATTTGCATATGGCCTTGCTCAAGATCAGTTACTTAGCTGATTAGCAGGCAGACTTTCATTTACAAGATTTATGGGGATCAAGTTCTCATTTTAAAGGCCCTTCTTGAAACTGGTAATTGAGACAGTGGTAGGGAGTTAAAAAAAATGTTGAATTCCTATTGTATGTCAGACAAGACACAAATAAAGATAGGACAAAGTTCCCCTAGATAAATCTTAAGACTTTTAAATATTACTTGAGTCAAGGATAAGTTCTCAGCTACAATAATTAGAAGAAAAGGTACCTGAATTACAAAATGTTGTCTTTTTCCGTCCTTAGATTTAAATCCCCATTTGAGAAATGGTAAACTAGTCTAGGTACCGGTTTCCCATCCTCAATGACTTCTCAATTCTGATTCATTTCCAGGGAACTGAATTGTCTTAGCTGCTTTGCCTACAGTCAGAAACTGGCAACCAGGCTCTGAGAGTCACTGCCCACTCAATTTGCAGGAATCAATGGAGAAGCCATATCCTTTGCAAAAGAAGGAAGACACCAGGGATTTTGGAAAGGTTTATGGCATTAGCAATACCACTCTCAACTGAATGTTTATTCAGTAAGTATTAGCAATCCGTTCTTAGACGTGCCATTCCTGAATATGGCACTACTTCTGAATGTAACAATTAGTATTGGACACATTTTTTGACTACACAGAGTTAGTGACTGTGGCCAACACTGTGGGCTAAAGTAATGCGTATTTTATGGCAGATAACCTAAAGAATAACACGGGACATTGTTAACTGAAGACCAATTCTCTCACCACGACAGCACACGTTTAGGTGGCTAATACCCATACACGCTCACATAATATTTATGTGTATTTCCTCTCCCTACTAATTGAAAAAGAAGGCAAACTGTGAAACCAGCTTATGGAAACAGTTAAAGAATTAAGATTTAATCATATTTCAAAGCTCCCCCTCAGAGAAGCTCACTGAAGCAAAGGCCACAGAAACTGAAACTCATTTATTAGTTGGGCAGGAATACAAACTTTAAGAATAAGGGGCAGGGAGAGGAAGCTTTAGTTTGCTGTAGGGGAGAAGTAGCTTGTCTCTGATGTACAAAAAAGAATTTATCATCAAAGACCTAATGGAAACGGGGCCAATTAATTTGAAGAATCTCTACCTCCTGTAATGTCTTTACATGTCTTTGACACTGTTACACTTTACACCGAAGTCTAATGATTTGACAAATGTCCATAGAAAAGGACTACTCTAGTTAGCTTTTTTCACAGGCACACATCGAGGGAGAGGGCTCCTGGGTAAAGTGCCTGCTGGGCAAGCCTGAGGACCTGAGTTTGGATCTCCAGCCTCCATGAAAAACCCAGGTATGGTGACTTGTGCCTATAACACTAGTGCTGAGATGGTGGAGACAAGAGGATCCCAGCAATGTGGTAGCCAGCCAGTCTACACAATTGCCATGCTCCAGGGACAGTGAGATACCTGCCTCAAAATAAATAAATACATACATACATACATACATACATAAATAAATAAATAAATAAATAAATAGGTGGCAAGGTATAAAGACACCTGAGGTTGACCTCTGGTGTCCACATACATATGTGTGCAGATGCACACAAATATCCACATGCATAAAGTGTAGGCATAATATACATTTAATGTACTTAATATAATTTACAAATGAGTGACATTATGTGGTATAGCTGTTTCAGTAGTAGAATAATTTCCTCAAGTTTTGAGTTCAAAATTTAAAATGGTTCAGTGATCAAGTGGCAGCAATCCAACTATTGACCAGATAAACTAAGTCAAGTAAACACTGAGTCAAGGGTCTTAAATATCCCAATCTAGCATGTTCAAAAATTCCATGAATATTTCACTTATTGTGAAAAAATCTTCTACTTTTGGCTATTTGTACAGAAAAGGGGGTGCAACGAATAGTAGAGCTTCTGTGAGATAATATACTTATAAATCACTGTTAGATTTGTAGTTATTTCAAGATAATTTGATAATTTCAATATTCATTTAGAGAGATGCTTGACAACAATGGATAAGATGCCTATTCAAACATGCCCTATTCCCACTCACTCTGCAAGTGAAAGGTGTGTCCAGCTGACATCACTTTGTAGTTCATTTCCCATCACCGCACCCAGACCCTCAAAGCTACTCCAACCATCTTTTCCATACATGTGAGCTGCTTTGATTGACTATCCCAACAACCGCAGCCAAGTGGCAAGCAGCGAAGCATGTGGTTAACCGTGCTGACTTTGAAGTTCAACCAACCTGGGTGGTGTGACCATGGGCAAGTGGTATCTTTCCCGGGCATTATTCTAGGATGTACAGATAAAGTGGACAATAATGACTGAACATGGTGGAGGTTTAGCAATGCAGGAAAGGTAGAAGTTCTAGATGGCAAGGGATCTGAGGGTGGTGAGTCGGCCCTGGAATGAGGACCAAGTCCAGGTTCTTTGAGCGTGAGAAAATGGAAAAAAGAAAAGGCTAGGCAAGAGTGATCAAAAGGAGAATTTGACAGACTGAGATTTCGAGGTGAATGGTTGAGCAATGTTAGCTCCAAGGCATGCCTGCATTTGCATGGATAAATTTAGTCAAAGCAAGATAGAACTTACTCTACTGGAGATAAGCTTACAAACCTGGAGGTCAGCCCGCTGGAAAGGCTGACTGCTAAAGGCAGTCTTAGGGTTGATTCCAGGTCCCCTTTCCAGTTCATTCTTTCACTTTGAGTCCCTGTCTCAGCTTCTTTACTGGGGACAGAATTTTCTTCCTGAGCTATCCCTAAGGCTGGGGCACTCTGCTGCTTTCCACAATGCCAGTCGGTTGTTTTAAACCTGTAAATATGTAAAATCATATACACAAAGGGGTGTAATATTATCTAAGGTAAAGAGATATGTTAAAGAACCCTCCTAGGGCTGAGATGATGACCCAGTTGACAAAATGCTTGCCGTGCTTTATGAAGACCCTAGTAGTTAATGCTGGGGACCCAGTAGATTCCCAGAACCTATGTAAAAAGCCAAGCAGATATGATGACTGTAATCCCGTAATCCTGGCGGTAGCCAGATTAGCTGAATTGGTGAAATTCACATTGTGAGACTCTGCCTCAGTCCATAGATGAGGCCCCTTTGGACTGCATTCTTTCACTTAGCACATTTCCAAGGACTATTTTTGTTAGGACATTGAACACTATGCCATATCATTGTCAGATCCACTGTGTGATGCAGCAGACTTTATCCATTTTACAGTAAATGAACATGATGGTTCATTTTGATTGTCATCTTGGATTCATAAGTAGCCAGGAGCTAGTAAAGAAGACCTATCCTGAATGTGGGCAGTACTTTCCAAGGACAGGTGGCTTGGACAGAACAAAATGGAAACAGGCAGTTTTCTTTGCTTGCTGGACATCACTGGCAGGCTGCCCCACTCCACCATACTCTCCATCATGTTCTATCTCACCACAGGCCCCCAAATAATGAAGCTAACTAACATGGTCCAAGGCCTCAGAAATAGGAGACATGCTAAATCTTCCTTCTTTAAGCTACGCTTTTTAACTGTATTTTGTCAAGGTGATCAGAAACTAACACAGAACATTTCTGTTGTTTTCACTTTTGACAATAACAAATAGTGCTACTCTAAAATTCTTACAGATGCTTCCTTAAGAAATACTTTTTTTTTTTTTCAGATTTATGGGTATTAGAATTCCTAGCCACTCCCCCAGCTACATGACCACACATGCCCTGACAAGATGCTTAGTTATCCCAGGGCCTTACATCCTATGTAATTCGTGCGCTGCATGATCATGTAACCTATATGCACGTGTGCTGTAGCTATGTAAGTCCATATGCACATGTGTGAGGGGAATCTTAAAAAGCGGGTTCCACTTAAACCTAGAGGGCAGACAGCTCCTTATGACCCACTTTGTCTCGCAGAGTTTCCCTGACATCAATGCTAAACTTAAGCGTCTGGAGAGAGGGCCTCTGACCTCACAGGCAGAAGTCTTAGCAGTGGCATTTAAGGTGTACCATGGGAGAGATGAAAAAGCCCATAATCAGAACTGCCAAATGCGGGCACACGATATCCAACTGGCCGCCAGAAGGCCTCCAGGTCCCTATTTTAAGAGTGGTAGAGAAGGTCACTGGGCTCGTGCCTGCCCTGCCCCATGTTGGGCACCATCTGGGCCTTGTCCAAAGTGTCACCAAGAGGGACACTCGTCAGCTGACTGCCCCTGTGCACCTCATGGCATGGGGACATTGAAGGAAGGCCACCCTCCAGCTGATCTCCTAGGTTTGGTGATAGACAATTAAAGGGAACCTAGGGTAGCCATTATAGTATCAGGGCTATCCATTTCCTTCCTTTTGGACACCAGAGCCACTTACTCAGTCCCGAGGGAGTTTTGGGGTCCCACCTCTCCTTCTCGTCTTCTTATTGTCAGGGTAGGGGGACAGCCTTACCTACCTCACCAGACCCCACCACTTAGTTATATTTTCAGGGGCCTCTCACCCACACATCTTTAGTTGTGCCAACCATCCTTGTGCCCCTAATGGGGAGAGAATTTCTAGCTAAGGTAGGAGCTTTTATTTCATTTGCTCCCCCCATGTGCCTCACTCCAGACTCTTCAGCAGCCCCTCTTCTCCTCCTCCTAGGCACCCAGCCTACTAGCTCTAACACTTCATTTCCCTTGCCAGCCTCTCAGGCAGACCCCAAAGTCTGGGGCACCCAGAACCCTTCTATTGCTAGGCCCCATCCCTCTATTATTATCCAGTTGCAGGACCCTACCAGGTACTTTACCCAAGCTCAGTACCCTCTCTAACTCCAGAGCCTTAGGGGACCTAAGCCTATCTGACCTTCTCAGAAAAAAGCATGCTCCAGATTTCTCTCTCTCTCTTTTGCTAACACTAACCAACAAAATTCTGATATCATAGTACTAAACATTATAATATCATAGCTACCAGTTCAAGATTTTAATTTCCTGTGGCTCCTTCTTTATATGTTTAAAAATTCATCCAAGCTCCAGAGCCAGCTTGAATCCACCCGGACAGATCAGATCCACTTCAGATAACTATAATTCAAACTTTCCTGGTCCTGGGACACCTCCTCCCCCCACTCTGGGACCCTTCAGAGACCGCCCCTAGGTAAAATTTTTTCTAAACTCCCTTTTCTACCCTGCCAGCACCTTGTCAGACCCAAACAGTCACAGAGCCCGAAGCAGCAGAAGGCAATGGATGATTCCCAAAACAGTGGAGGACAATCCACTACCTCAGGATGTCCATCTACCTCAAAAGCCCCCTTCCCTACTCCCAAGAGTTAACCAATGCCGACCAAGTCAGCTGGAAGCAGTTTTGGAGACACGGCAACCCCATTCCTGTTCACCTGCCATTTTTTTTTATTGTAATCCGTGTGCTACATGATCACATAGTTTGTGTGTGATCATGTAACCTATGCGCATGTGTGGTGTAGCTACATAAACCCAAATGCACATGTTCAGGGGTGAGGGGATTCTATAAAAATGGGTTCCACTTATCCCTCCCCTCTCTTCCTGCACAATATTTCCATAGGCCTAAGCACCCCCTTCTACTTCCTCCCCTTAATAAACTCTTATAGTGGGCTTTGTTGTACCTTATGGCTTTTCTCCACAGTAAACAGCGCCGCTTAATAAATAACAGGTATTGTCTTAGTTTCTTTCCTATTCCTGTGATAAAATTATTCTGATAAAAGCTATTTAAGGGAAGAAGGGTTGATGTTAGCTCATAGAGTCAGGTTACAATCCACCATGGTGAGGAAGGCGAGGCAGCATGAATTTGAAGCAGCACATAACATCTATTGTCAAAAGAGATCAGTGAATGCGCGCATGCTAGTTAACAGCCCAGTGTTTCCCTCTAAGCCATCCAGGATTCCCTGCCTAGGGAATAGTGTCACTCACAATGGGTGGGTCTGCCCATCTCAATTAACACAATCAAGATAAGCCCTCAGATATGCACACAGGATAAAGAGACAGTATCTCATTGAGGCTCCCTTCTCAGGTGAGTCTAGGTTTGGTGACATTGACAATTAACACTAACCATCACAGGTATTGAACCATGAGTTTGAGGCCTGCTTGGTCTATATACTGAGACCCTGTTTTATACATTTTTCATTAAAAAGTTGCTTTTTAAAAAGATTTATTTTTATTCTTTGTTTTTGGGGAACAGGTCTTTACAGCCCTGGCTGTCCTGGAAGAATTTAATTTAATTTTATACACATGAGTGTTGTATGGCATGTATGCCTGTGCACCATGTGCATGCCTTGTACCCATGGAGTCCCAAAGGAGCATCAGATTCCCTGGAACTGTGTTACATATGGTGGTGAGCATCCATGCGGGTGTTAGAAATAAAACCCAGGTCCTCTGGAGAGCAGCCAGTACTTTTAACCATCAGGCCATCTCTGCAGCCCCAGCTTTCACTTCTGTTGAAGTTTTAACTTGCCTGTGTTTTCTTCTGTCATCTCTGCTTTTGGCGCCACACCTGAGAGTCTTCTGCCGAATCCCATGTCGTGGAATTTCCCGCACGCTTTCTTTCCTCTCCCTCTCTCTCCCTCTTCTTCTTCTTTTTTTTTTTTGGTTTTTTCGAGACAGGGTTTCTCTGTGTAGCTTTGAGCCTTTCCTGGATCTCACTTGGTAGCCCAGGGTGGCCTCGAACTCACAGAGATCCTCCTGCCTCTGCCTCCTGAGTGCTGGGATTAAAGGCGTGCGCCACCACCGCCCGGCTGAGTTTTAAAATTTATGTATATTAATTATACAAAGTAGTGGGCTTTATTATTTTACACACACACACACACACACACACACACACACACACACACACACACATATGTCACACTTTGATCATACCCTCTCTCCCATCACCTTTTTTTGTCCTCCATCTCTCCTCCCACGGGTTCTCTCCACTTCTCAGATAGCCCCTTTTACATTTCATATCTTAATGTTTTCTAAGATCTAGATTCAACATGATAGAGAAATGCAGTATGTATCTTCCCCAGTCTGTCCTATTGTGTTTACGAGGCTGATTTCCAGTCTCATTGACTTTCCCGTAAACCTGTGGCATATGCCATCTCTCTCCCACCCTCCTCCTCTGCCCCTTTCTCTCTTCAGTTCTGCTCTACCTCCCTACACCTGGTCCAGTACCAAACTGGTCATGTCCACAGCTCTGTAACAAAATTTGGTATACTAAGTTTAAATTTAGAACTAAATGCTTTCTTCCTATCTGTAGAGGCACTCAGGATTACAGTTTCCTGCTCGTTCAATCGCATTTCTAGAAATTTGTCCATTTTAACCAGATCTTCAGTTTTATTGTCAGAAGGTTATTCCTTATCTTTTCAATCTCTCCTAGATCAGCAATTATCTTCCCCATTTCCTGCTCTTTGATGTTCTTTCCTTATCTTTCTAGAAAGTATCTTACTGCCCTTTTCGAATGGCTGCATTTTGCTTTTGCTACGTTAATTTTTTATTCATATACCTAACTCCCATGACTCCCTACATGTAGCAGGTTTGGACTGATAGCTCCTGAATAATGATATGGAGACGTCTTATAAAATATGAAGGCTTTGCCTTAGCTTAGACTTGTTCCCAACAAGCTCTTAAAACTTAAATTAACCCACTTACGTTGGGCAGTGGTGGCTCACTCTTTTAATTCTAGTACTCTGGAGGCAGAGGGAGGTGGATCTCTGTGAGTTTGAGGCCAACCTCAACCTAGTCTACAGAGTGAGTTCTAGGACAGGATCCAAAGCTATACAGAGAAATCCTGTCTCAAAAAACCAAAAAAAAAAAATTTTTTTTTCTTTTGGTTAATCTACATTCTGCCATGTGGCTCATTACCTCTCCTAAGTACCATATGTCTGACTTCCTCTGTGTCTGACTAGCAAATCTCTGG
Organism: Peromyscus melanophrys; assembly: GCA_902168415.1. Taxonomy (NCBI): domain Eukaryota; kingdom Metazoa; phylum Chordata; class Mammalia; order Rodentia; family Cricetidae; genus Peromyscus; species Peromyscus melanophrys. Next base: position 11,452 of record CABHPR010117600.1, read on the forward strand.
CCTCAGATTTTTTTTCCCGGAGTTCGTATCTCTTCCTGGAAGGCCTGCCTATCCTCTCCTGCCTAGCTATTGGCTCTTCAGCTCTTTATTAAACCAACCAGAAAGTGCCTTAGGCAGGTGAGGTTAAACAGAAACACATTTTCACACAGTGTACAAAAAGATTTTCCCAACACCTACATCATCGCTTCTTGATTCTCTAGGAACCTTTATAACAATTGCGTATTGAAATCATCCTAATTTTAAAAAAGAACTGCATTGTTTCATTTGCTTTATGCCCTAACCCTTTCCTAGGACAACCGCCCTCCATTTTAAAACTCCTACAGTGTAACTGTCAGTTTGTTTCTGGGCTTCGAACTCTGCAGCTGTAGTTTCTCTGTCCCTAAACTCTAGATCCAAACTCAATGTCAGACCACAGGTTGCAAAGGTGCTCCCTGATGAGAGCCACTATCCCTCAACTAATGTCCCAAACTGAATGGTGGCATTTCTTCAGAATCTTCTCATCTAGTTTCTGCCATTTTCATTTAGACACACATCAGAAACTTCAAAGAAAGTCTCCGACCCTTCCCACACTCTTGACGGGCCTTTCCCCTCTTTGTGCTCACCTTTTCCCTCCCGAGTTTCACAGCAGCCTTCTCATGGGTTGTCCTGCTTGCTCCAGACTCGTCAGACTAGGGAACTCCACCTTCTATGAATGCTGTATTTGGTTTTACCACACGAACACACTGCTTTGGAGTTGAAAACCCTTCATTGCTCCTAAGCAAATACTAAAGTTCCTCAATTTGAGGAACTTAAATGTCACCCAGGGTCAGGCCTTCACTTCTTTGGCTTCTTGTTTCTCTTTCTCTGCTGTCTGTTAGACTTCTGCTAATATCATACCGTAGCCCCTGGATATGCTGTTTCATACTCACAATTTTCCATTTTTTCTTTAATATCCTTTTGTTCCCTGGTGAGATCCTAATTGTCTCTTACAGATCAATTAGATACCATCTCCTTCAGGAAGTCACAGAACCTCAGGAAATATCAGTTTAGGTTAAGTTAAATTTTTCTATTGGCCAGTACACATAAATCTTTTATTCCCCATTGTATTATATTGAAACTATGGACAGCTAGATTGAGAATTCCCTATGGGCAGGGGAAATTTAAATAGAAAGTTCCCAGAGTTTAATGTATAGTAGAATTCAAATTCAAAATTTTCTTCAGTGAAAAAATGTGGACTCTGATCACATTTTCTCTCTCCTCCTATTGCATAATTGGAAGCAGCAGAAGCTGAACCAACCACAGGGTTAAGGAAAACAGAAAGGAGTCTCCCTTTTCCCTACCTGTAAGAGGAACTGGAACTTGAATCCCAGGAAAGAGATTAGAAAGTTTGCTACCTAAAGAACATGATTTGAGAATGCAGTGTAGGACATGGGAAACGGAGATACCAGACAAGGGAAGTTCTTGACATGTGTGCCCTCAAGGAGAGAGCAACCCCAGTTTTGGGAGAAGAATTAGAAGCAGGGATTGGGAATGATCAAGGTTTCAAATAAACTAGGCTAAAGATTAGGGACCATTTCAAAATCCGTCATGCATTTCTGTTGGGAACTAGGGTCAAGTAAGTGTAAATCTAAGACTAAGGAAGCTGTGACCACGACTACAACAGCTCCTCAGGGCTAGTTTGGCCTAGGCCATGTAGGTGCTAAATGTACAGACTACATCTCCACACTTTCAGGGAAGTTATCCTCAGAACCAACCAGTCTGGGCCTTCCTTGCTTCAGTGATGGCCTGTTTTGGGCAGTTCCCAAATCCTCTAAAATATTTAACCTCTTGATTCTTTCATTCCTTGGTGAGAAACAGTATGAATTAAGACCCATAATTTCTAATCACATGGGTTTAGGTCACTCCCTCAAAGAGCTAACTATTTTTTGTTTTTATAGTGATGTTCTCAATTGGATTTGGGAGGCATCACAGTGTCATTCAAAGACCCTCTCAAAAAAGCATGTTAGAGAACTTGCAGCTTGCAAATGCAATCCCCATGCTCGTCTGTTGAGTTCTCCAAACTGGTAGGTTTCTTCCTGTAGGCCTTTCAATGCTGCTCAGACTCCTGTCTTAGTCTAACATGTCCCTTGGGGGTGTACCTGACACATACAGACACCAAGTGGTCCTTTATTTCCTTTCAGAACAAAAGCAGCACCACTGGCTGTCAGATCCACATCAAATTATACTTTATTTTCATCCCATTTGGAATGGGGGTGTGGTCTTAATCTTCATATGATTTTCTGGTGGGGATTTGTTTAAGTTTAATGTCGGGCTGATTTATTACAGCATTAGTGCAAATCTTCTAGATTTTGGAAGAGAAAAAGATCAATAAAAGGATGACAGCAAAAGGCTACAAAACAAAACAAGGAACCACAATCTTGAGAAATAATTCTGTAAAGTTTACCTATTTGTTCCCAGACGTTTCCACAGGGTTAGAATGAAGAAAAAAAACTGATGCTTATAAAAATGATGATGAATCAGAATCATGAAGCTTCTTGGTTCAGAAAATTATATGAAATGTTCCTTAATTGTGTCTGATGCTCGACCACACAAGGCAACCTTGTTCTATTAACTGTGCATATACTGAGACCACTTTCCTAAGTAGTTGTAGCATGAATCTTAAAAGTTCTTATTAATAAAATCAAACCTGAGGCAGGTATTGGGGTGAACACTGGAAGGTCAGAGAGACAGAATAAGCCACAGCTATCTCACCTCGCTGAATCCTCAGCTGGTCTTGTTTCCTCAGACTGGATGCCCCGAGCCATCATCCAGAATGGGTCTCAGCTGAACTGCTGCTAGAAGCCTGAATGCTTAACCAGCCACATGCTTCTCCAGGCCAAATGCCTCTCCAGGGCAAATGCCTCTAGTTTCTGGTCCTCACGCTTTATATACCTTTCTGCTTTCTACCACCACTCCCTGGGATTAAAGGTGTGGCTTTCTGGGATTAAAGGTGTGTATTACCGTGCCTGGCCGTTTCCAATGTGGCCTTGAACTCACAGAGATCCAGAGGGATTTCTGTCTCTGGAATGCTAGGATTAAAGGCGTGTGCTACCACTGCCTAACCTCTATGTTTAATATTGTGGCTATTCTGTCTCTGACCCCAGATAAGTTTATTAAGGTACACAATATTTTGGGGAACACAATACCACCACAAGTAGTAGTATAAGAACAATTGTATGCATAAAGCTTGTGACCTCTGCATGTAGGTTTTGCTACATCATCTCACTGTACAATGATTCTTCTCTGAAAAATGTCCGCTCACTTGAGCCTGGTTCTCCTAAACAAGAGACGATCATCAACTCTGATAGCCCTGCCAGAGTGTCTGTGGTGGCACAGACACATTAACCATCAAAATCTAATCACCACTGCTCTAGGGGTGTAAACTGATCCACTTCAAATAGTTTCTATGCAGTAAGAAGCAAGCCGGTCAGTTCCAGCAGTCAGAGAGCAGATGTACAGCAGTATTTAACTCCCCGTTCCTCCCAAACCTGACCACAGTGGCATGGGACACAGGGTTTAATCATTAAAGCAAAGCAAACCTAAAGGTAAAGTGTTTGATGAATCCACCACTCTCAGCACGTAATTACTCACCTAATTTACATCATGCAGTTCTATTAAGAACTAACTTCTCTAACTACAAAAATGGAAAGTCATTTTGGGATTTTATCCTCACTCATTTTCAACCAAATATCCAAATTCATTCCCAATTCACACAAAAACTGCAACAGTTTCACCTAAATCAGTTTTCTACGAGCTAAACATCCCTCCTACACTCAGATGTGATGCGGAACTGCTTTGATCTTTATTCCCAAATTTATTGCTCTGTGTAATCCATGACAAAATGTAATGTGATTTACTGTATCTCTCTATGACAGCCCAGCAGCTGACAGAAGTTAATAATTTAGCATAAGAAAAAAACCCTCCTGGCAGCAAAGTATACAGATCATAATGGGGGCGCTTTAGTGTCAGTTTACAATGATGCCTATACAAGCCGATCCTAAGAACTTCAAAAACAATTCTTTTTTTTTTTTAATGTTCTTAATGAAGGAGATTTTTATTCCTTAAACATGCTTTGTAGCTGCAAGCAAGTCATTTGGAACATTTTGCTTTTGTTCTCATTAAAACAATGTGGGACCAGTCAGAGGCTGATGCCCCTTCACAAAGAAAAATACTAATTTCCTCCATTTAATTTCAGCTAAATAAAGGATCATGAAACATGGGAACCCAGAAAATTCATTACAAAGTCTATTTACATCCATTTTCTCCTCATATGAGCCGATTCAGCACTGTATGTCTAGTTATAGGAATGGGACGGGGTGAAGACCAGACTCATCTGAGGGTCACTAACTGCAGTCTTGCTGACACATCGACTCTCCACTGGGAGTCAGCAATCAGGACAGGAAACCCCAGGCCAGATAGATGGCCTTTAGATCTCTTTCAACTTGAAATTTTTCTGATTTCTAAGATCGTCTAGGAATTTGAGCAGTTTTCTTATTTTTTAAGTCCGTTTTCTTGAACATTTTTTGAGTTGTTGATTTTTATTTTATGTGGAGGAATGTTTGCTTGCATGTATGTAATGTGTGTCGCATGTGTGTCTGGTGCCTGTGGGATCAGCAGAGGGTCCTTCCCCTGTCACTGAAGTTACAGATAGTTGTGAGCCACCCTGTGGGTGCTGTGAACTAAACTCCAGTCCTCTGCAAGAGCAACAAGTCTCTTAAGCACTGAGCCAACTCTCCAGCTCCATTTTCTTTCTAAAAAGAGACATTAAATGTCTATAGTTGCATGTGCAAATATACAAAATTAATAAAAGAAAGTTTCTAAATTCACCCCCAAATTAGAGCTAATTTTACACTAAGGGCAGGAATATCAATTCAATGGGTCCAGTAGAGGAGGCTGCTCTACCCTGCTGGGCCAGTCTCTGATTTCTTAGGCAAGTCTAGAAGACAGACCTGACCTGATGAGATGCAAATCATCCATTTTCATTCTGATTTCTGAATTCCAACTGCAAAGAATTAGTAAGCATGCACTTATTGGGCTCCTCCTGCATACTTCTGATCAGTGGCTGTCAAAGCTGCCTGTGCATAGACACCTCCCATCCCTAGAAGCTCCTGGAGAACAGGCCCGGGGAAAAACCACTGGGTTTTCTTTTTGATGCTGATGCTCAGCCAGGGTTTGGAAACTGTTCTAAAATAGCTCTGAACCTTGCTTACAGTCTGTTCAGGATTAAGACTTCAGAGTGGTCTGCTGCCCATGATGGCAAATCTTATCTAGATGGCTTACCAACTTGACTTTTAAAGAAATGGCAGAAAATAGGATTTTTACCTTTATCAAAGGAATTTTCCACTCTCGGTGCCTTTTCAAAAACTCATTACCAATTCCTGCAAGAACTTGTACTTTTATCTCACAGATTCTCTCTGTGTCATTCTTTTTTTTTTCTTCTTTGCCCTGAAGGCAACAGGTGGAGAGCATGACTGAATCTGACTTGCAAACTGTCTGGAATACAGACACATTTTTTTCGTTCTATTCTTTGTAATTTACTTGCTGAAGAGGCAAGAACTGATAAAATTTGCTTGACACCCAAAGCTATAACATGTCTCACCCCAAACAGACCCAGCGGTGCTCTCTTCAGCTGTCTAAAAGTGACCACCAAGACGTCGCAGCTCACTCTCCTGTCAATCTTTCTAACTTGATGTGAAATGAAGAGACGATGTTTTCTAAGCACGACTCCCGCAGTCTCCGGCTGCCAACAGAGGATATTTGTAAATACCTGCTAATAAAACAGATTTCCCCCTGACAGTTCTGACAACAAGCTTCAAATTCCAGCCCGGGGAGCTGGGAATGTGAGCTGGCAGCAGTCCCCCGACTTTACTCTGCTCACTCATTACTGTTCTAGCTAGTCTCTTGCCCACTTACCTCTGCCATTAAGGCCAACAATTCAGGGTTTATGCCAAATCAAGGAGTCTCGGGCCAAGGAATTTGGATTTTATCATGGACATAGTGGGATATTAGAGGTCTGTGAGCAGGAAATAAAACACATATGGATGGGAAGTTGACTTCTTGGAACTGTGGAGAATGGAACAGAAAGGAGAGTGGGTAGGTAACTGTGGTGGGGTCAAAAAGAACCTCTGTCAGCACCCAGGACTCTGTGTAGTCCTAAAGCAACCATCATCTCCAGGAGAAAAGGGCAGTAAAGCAGGCTGGTCTAAAGTCTCTTTCTGAGAGAGAAAGCCATCTTACTGCAGATGAAAAAGAGCAAGTAGCTGCATTTTGAACCTGTTTCCTATGATCTACCTTTCTGTCTGTCTGACCTGAGTACACTGGCATCCAGACAGACTCACGAGTGCACTCCCCGCAGTGCACTCCCCCACAGTGACTCTCTGACAGGGCTTTAGCTCTGGGTTTCCTGTCCGAATACCAGGTGTTAGGAGAGATACAGACAGACATGACAACAAGAGGAGCCATCTGTGTTCCTCAGAAAGTGAGGACATGAGACCAGCCTCCCAACTTCTCTTGCTTTTTCTTCCATTTTCGACTATCACCTGCAAAATTTCCTGATGACAACAAAGCTCAGTAGTTGTGAGCATTCACAGAGCTATGCAGGCATCCCCATTAGAGGATCTCTTCTCCATCACCCCAAAGGAAATCACCTACCACTAACCAGCACATTCCTCGGAAACCTGAGCTTCCGGAAGCTCCCGCTCTACTTCCTATTTCTGTGGGTCTGTCTGTTCACAGAATATCATATAAAGGATACATATGATATGAAACTTTCATTTCCAAAACAATTTCATGGTTTATCCACATACATCAGCATTTTGTACCTTTGTGTATCAAAATACTGTTTCACTGCATGAGTATATCACATTTTTGTATACTCATCAGAACATGGATATTTGAGTTGTTTCTGCTCTTCATTGTTATGAATCATGCTTCTGTGAACATGAATATATACATTTTGTGTAGACATGTCTTCAATTCTCTTGGAATACACTGATGAATCAAAGTGCTGATTCCTCTAGTAAGTCTTTAACTGTTTGAGGTACTGCTGAACTATTTCCAAAGTAGCTATACTGCAGCTGTCAAAGTATTAGGGTCTTAAGGTCTCCACATCTCTTTTCCCACATGTATCTTATCATAGACCAGTGGTTCTCGACCTGTGGGGGTTGAATGACCCTTTTACAGGGGTCACATATCAGATATCCTGCATATTTACATTATAATTCATAACAGTAGCAAAATTACAGTTATGAAGTAGCAAAGAAAATAACTTTATGGTTGGGGTCACCACAACATGAGGAACTGTGTTAAAGGATGGTAGCATTAGGAGGTACATAGATAATATGTATCCCAGTGGGTATGAGCACTTATCTGTTCGGCTCTGCATTTTATGGTGACTGTGGACACTATGCATCTCCAATGCACTCCTTGTTCCAGCTGATTTTCCTGGAAGGCCTCTACACAGTCCCTCTGCTCATTTTTAAGTTAGATTATTTATGTTGTTGCTGCTTTTTTAAGTTGGAAAAGCTCAGTATATATCAGAGTTTTATCAGAAAGTTTTTAAACCTTGTCTCTATTTTGTGAGCTGTTTCAGTTTCTTTATGACACTGGGTCTCTGAAGCACCAAGGTTTTAAATTTTGATAAAGTCCAACTTATTTTCTCTTCCATTGCTTTTGTAATTATTGAAATATCTAAATAACTCTTGCTTTGTTCAAGGTAATGAATATTTACAGTATGTTTATTTTGAAAATTTTCATAATTTTAGTTCATAGACAAGTGTGGCAAGATACTGACAAATTCAGTTTTAAGTTGGAAATGTTTTTATGTATCTATCATTTTAAAGGATAGATTTTGCTGAATGCAGGATCTTGGTTAATTTCTAATGAGAAATCATTTTTTTTTCTGTTTTAGTTTTTGGAGGTACTAGAGATTGATCTAGGATACTGTGCATGCTAGCAAGAACGTGGTCACTGTCCTGTGCCCTGTCCTTCCTATTGTGAGACAGCATCTCACTAGTTGCTCAGGTTGGTACCAGACTTTGGACTGCGATCCTCCTGCCTCAGCCTCCTGAGGTAGCTGGGGTTATAGTCGTATACCAGCAGGCCAAACTGTCCCCTATTTCTTCAGAAAATTCCTTTTATTTCTTTGAACATGGAGTAGGATCCTTAGGGACAAGCCCTACTTACTGTTCTGGCGTTCCTGTCTGGAGTTCACACCTGATGCTTTACATGCCTCCTAACTAATGGGCTGAAAACTAGTTCTTTTCAATGGTGTAACATAGTCACTCTGGCAATGTGGTTTTCTGCTCCCCTCCACTAGAATTATTTGTTGTTGCTAGGGATTTATGTTGTGTTATTATTTATTTAGAGACATTTTTGAACTAGTATTGTAATGTCTGTTTCCTTTGTCATATGTAGCAGCTGAAGTCCACGCTTGGCTGAAATGCTCAGGTGTTAGACAGTCGTCAGGATGCCTGGCTTTATAGTCATTCCTACGTTTGACCTGCATAGCAGACCATACTTTAGAAAGATGACCATGTACTCTTCCTTCTCCAGGTTATCAATACTCCATAAGGAGTTCTTGGGTCTGGGTAAAACAAAACCATGTTTAAAAGAGCATCAGAAATAATGCAGCTTTATTTCAAAGGCTACTTTAAAAAGGTGATATAGATTCCAGGTAGTTTTATGTCCCAGGACGTGAAACTTGTGAGTAGTGAGACAACATGGGAGATATTCAGTTTATCCTGAGAGCTACCAGGAGCGACCACATCCTTGCCCAAGTACCAGGAATGCAGCTGAAGACGTTGAGATAACTTGAGCAGCAGCTCAATTCTGAGTGCAACCATGACATATCTTAAGCAAGATTGATCACAAATCAGTTTTAAATCCACTCCCAAACTCCAAGCCCACAGCACTGGCTAATCATGAATCTTATTATTTCTTTATGATGTTGTTCTGCATTTGACAAGAGAAACAACAAATGAAGAGCTGAAGGTTATAGGAGAGGTATATCTTGGTGTGTGTATTATATCACAATTTCTCTTCCCTCCCATGCATCTTTTGATCTTTCTATGTGGCACTGGATGTCCTCAAACTTACGGCAATTCTCCTGCCTCTGCCTCCCAAGTGCTGGCATTACAGGCATACACCACCCCATCCTGCTTATGCATCATTTTAAGTAGAAAAAAGTCTTAGTAAGTGTTAAGTGATTAGAACGAAAGTGTCTCATACTTATGCTTCAAGATGAAGCTAAGACAGGTAGGTGGAAGAGGAACTTGCATCTAACGAGCCAGTCCTTCCTCACAGTACTTTGAGGGGTCCTATTTGCTTGAAATATAATTTACTGCACTATTGAACCAAGCATCATATGGTATCATAAAAAGTAAAAACCTTGTTTGCACTATCATCTCTAACAGGATCATTTCTTAAGGAGAGTTTCCAGGTCATTGATATGACCAGCTCCTAGGTACACTCACTGACTTTCCTTAGGCAGTGTTCCCTGAGTTCAGTGTCTTATTGTTTTGCTTAGTTTCCTAATGAAAAGAACATGTTTATGAAACACTGAGAAGTGTTGTTAAGTCTGAATTTCCACACAATGAAACTGAATAAAGTTAAATACTATTACAGATGATTTAGTGTCTCCTAGACACAAGCTAATCCACAAAGACAGAAATGCCTTGATTTCAGTGCTCGACCTTGAGCTGAGCTGTAACACCTTGCTGCTTACTCAGCAGAGATGGAGGGGGCACAACACCAAGGCTCCTCGGATCTGCACCTTATGAACCACTCATGGCTTAAGAGAGTGCTGGACTAATTACCTGAAACTTCTAAAAATGTGTCTTATCGGGTCTACCTAAGCCAAAATATATACTAGCTTAAGTAAATAGAAGAGGCTTTGAATTCTGTTTCACAAAAGAAGAAATGTTTCCACGTTCATGATACTTTTGTACCTTAAGTCTCTAAAGCTTGTTTAGTTTGAGGATGGGACTCCAACCCAGGGCTTCACACATGCTAACCACATGTCCCACAGTGCACTGAGACACCCCAGGCCCAGAGCTTAAACCAAATGGGTGTTCAGATAGTCTTCCACGTTAATATAGGTAAATAAATTTACTCACTCAGCACATATGTTTGGATCACTGAAACATGAGGAAATACTTCACTCATATTTATTTTTGCTTAATATACTGAATTTATTTTTTCTAAGTATATGCCTAATGACATCATTTAAAAAATCTCTTATCTGAGTTTAATTTCCAATTACAAGGAGCTATATTTTGGGCTAAGAGAAAAAATTACTGGTGCTTTACAAATAATTTAAAATACACTTATATATAAAGTAAATATATAACTTATAATTAAAGTTGGATAACACTTGAGAATGAAGGTAATATTAAGAATTAAGAGTGAAAAGGGCTAGAGACATAGCTCAGTTAGTAGATTGTGCCTAATGTGCACAAATCCTGGGTTCAGTGCCCAGAACATCATAAAACTAGGCATAGTGGTACACATTTGTAATGCTAGTGCTCAAAAGATAGAATAAGGAAGATCAGAAGTTCAAGATCATCTTAGGATACACAGTGAGTTTAATGGGTGATGTGAGGCCTCTTCTCAAAAAGGTATTGGGTACGGGGAGCTAGGGGACAGCCTCATCAGTAGAGTGTTTGTCTCACAAGCTTGATACCCAGAACCCATATTAAAAATTATCTAGGTATTATATATTTATAATCCCAGCAATGAAGTGGGAAACAGGCAGATTTCAGGGGCTCCTTGGCTGGCCAGCATAGCCTATCAGGTGAGCTCCAGGCTAGTAAGAGACTCGGTGTGAAAAAAGGCAGACGATGCCTGAAGAAAAACACATGAGGTTATTCTCTGGCCTCTGTGTGCACATATGCACATGTGCGCACATGCGCACGCATGCATACACACCACTGAAAAGCAGTTATTAAAACTAGGACCTGCAGCCATCCTAAGTAGGAGCCATATCTTCAAACTCTATTAATAGAGTTATAGTAAAAACTATTATGCAGTGTGAGGCCCCAGTCTATTTAGCAAATGACAAGTCCTGTACACGCCATCTTTAGAGAGGAGGAGTTATAAAATTCTCACTACATTATCACTTTAATGCGTTTTATACTGTTTCACTATCTCTACCACTGGCACAAAACCCTTCCAGCCCTGATCTAGAGTTCTATGGACTCTGGTGATATTAGGGGCTGCCCTTGCCCATGGAGATGGATTATTAAAATCAATCAAGTAGAAAGCAGCTGTCGGCAGCAGAAAGTCTGGGAAGGTGAAGCAGTGGGAGAATTATGACGGGAGGAAGAACTGAGGTGACCACAGAAGTCACATTTGTTACAAGGAATCTCATAAGTTATACTAAAATATAGACTGTGGGTTGACGGCTTTAGCGTGTTTTGTTTCAAAGAGCAGGGCTAGCATGTGAAGCATGTCAGAAAAATAGCTTTTAGAATGGTAAACTCTGACATGCATATAGAGATAACATGGAAAATGACATGTGGGAATTTTATTCCTGGAAAACAGCTGATAAATGAAGTATTTCTGTACTTCCTTTTACCTAGCTTAAAATGATCTCTTTGAAATTCATCCAAACAATATCTTGTTGAAAAAATAATCAGAATTAATCAAGACATGATGTTAGAGAATCTGATTTTGATTTGCCTAAAATCAAAACTGAACTCCTTGAGTAGAAGCAGGTTCTTTCTCTGTACCACACCAGTTCCCTCTCCCAAATGGTTTTAGCAGCTATTCATTATTTCCAGAATTCTAGGCTGCATATTGTATTCAAAACAGGTAAAATGTTTTACTGTTTTATTCTATACAGTATTACCCTTTTGTGAAATCAAAGCAGCAGAATTATTCTTTTTGAAATGTTTTTAGCCTCAATTTGGGGAGAATATTGAAGATATAGCCAGATATCTATTCTACAACTTTTACCATATGTCAGATACCATTTTAAGCACAGGGCAATCTACAATGAATAATAAATGTAGAAATAGTTCTAACAGTCAAACATAAGATTTCAGAAATGTAGGCAGATGTGGTGGGGCAGAACTTTAATCCCAGCACCGAGGAGGTAGTGACAGGACAGTCTGGTCTGCTCTGAAAGACCTTGTCCCCAAACAAAAACATTTAGATACTGCGAACCATGTGGAATACAAAGGAAGACTATCATAACACAAAGTGATAGAGCACAGTGCAGCATCTACGGTGGAGAAGGTGTGGTGTGGAACTCCAGATAGAGGCCAAGGAAGCAGAAAGGCTTTAAGAAGAGTCAGCTTGGCACAGTCATAAACGGCAACAAAACCACTTGCTAGAATTTTGTACCTAAGGGGCAAAGGGAGGAGGTAAGTTGGAGAGTTGAGCACTTTGAGGGTAAAGGTTAAAGAGGACTTTCCACTTTAATCTTAAAATGAAGAGAAGCCACAGGAAGGTTTGGAGCAGGGGAATAACTTGATCATGTCTGTTTCCCAAAGGATCTGGTTGATGTGCAAATAAACTGTCAAAGAGAGCAAGTATGAAAACAGGAAAACTAGGAAGGCGCTACTTCAACAGTCCAGTCAAGAGCTAATGATGCTTTCTAGCAGGGTGACAAAGCCAAAAGGTCGGAAGTGGTGTGGTGTGACGTGATGTTGCATACAGTCTGAAGAATGAGCAGGACTTTTGATGGGTGGAATGAGGGGCTGCAAGAGACTAGTTAAGGATGAGGATCTGTTAACACATCTGGAAGATGGTGGAGAATCAACAGCTCTCTTTCAGAGAGATTAAGTGTGAGAGGCCTAGCCAAATTTCAGAGCAGAATTTTAAGAAGAAGGTTAGATACACAAGTTTGGAGTTCAGGGAAGAAATAGGATTAGGGACACAGGACATCATCAGCAGGGCAGCTCCAGTCTGTAGATGGCACTTACATCTATGGGACTGGGCATGATACTTGAACATGGGAGGAAAGGAACCTTAGGGGTGTGTGAAGATAAGGTGTGGCTGGAGAGGTGGTGGAGTAGGTGAAAATGATCACTGAGAGGCCCATGAAGAGGATGATGTTGCTCTAAAGTGGTGATGAGAGTACAGTTCATCAGAGAGGGTGGTGACCAGCTGGGTCCAAGACATTGCGGGGTCAACTGAGATGAAGATGAAGACTGAGCGTCCCGTTTAGTTTAGAGACCATCTGTTGGTTAGACCACTGTTTCTGAGTATGGACATGACTAGAGCCTCATTGTTCGTTAGGAGGGAAAGTGGACTGTGGAGGTACATGTGATTGGGTAGGAGATTTGTGTTGGTCTGATAACATGGTCTCTTGTATTTGCTTCCACTTTTTGAGTGAGAGTGAGGTAATTATCTCAGAATAGGAATACAAATGCAGCATGTTTGAGAAGTAGAAAGGCATATAGAATTGTTTCAGTTACAGCAAAATGAACCAGCTCCTCTGGTGGACAGTCCACTGCAGCTTTTTGGCCTTAAGCTTGACTGAGCACAGTTAACGTGTTCTCTTGAATCATGCTCATCTGCTCAGCTAAAGTGGTAGAGAACATGAGTATTCAGTTGAACCAAGGTTAGGGTTTCACTAGCAATGAAGAGTAGAGGGGCAAGGAAGGTGAGTACATGTCAAGGGGTGATTGCAGTGATGGATCATGGGATCTAAATTGGGAAGTAGAGAAAAGACAAGTGATGGAAGTGAAAAATGGAGAGTTACTGGGTTGTGTGCCCCACTGGGCAGAAACCTGTTGGGAGAAGTCACAAAGATGAAAACAGGCTGGGTAGAAATAGTGGAATGCCTGAAACCAAGGCTTGAAAGTGGCATAGTTACAACAGGAATTTTCCAGGACTCTTCCAGAGCACAGCCACACATAGGAGGCTGATGCTGAGGAATGATGGTAGCTATGGTCTCTTGGCACTACACTCATCCCATACAAGTTATAGCTACATAAGTCTTACCAATAAGTGTATGAAATAATACCAGGATTTCACTGGTCTCATTTACTTGAGAGAAAAAAAATAATTGCTTTTCTTTCTCAATCTCCTATTTTAAAATGAAAACCAAATTAAGAGATGTTCATTTTCTATACTAATAGAATGCTTCCTTTTTGGTCTACAGCTCTTAATTCAAGTACTTTGCTACCAAAATACATGTAAAGTCATTTCCATTTTCTTTTCATTGTGAATGCATAACTTTCTGTCATTGTTTTAAATCATAACCATATGTATCAAAAGAAATTTTACTTGTTGAAACTATCTTAATCTCTCTTGATTTTTATTTTCTCTGCTCTCCGAAACACTTAAATGTTTAAAAATGGCCTTTTTTCCCCTAATAGATGATTCAAAGTTAAGGAAAAGAATAGAAATGATTTAGACCCATTATACCAAAACAGACCCAAACAGCCCAGAGACAAACTCTGCACAGCTCTCCACAGCAGCAGTCTAATGAGGCAGGCAAGGACAGCTAAGGCAATCGCACAGTCACCCCACTTCTAAACAAGGACAGCTAAGGCAGTCGCACAGTCACCCCATTTCTAAACAAGGACAGCTAAGGCAATCGCACAGTCACCCCATTTCTAAGTGAAGGCTGCACTGAACTATTTTTGGTTCCAGATATGTATTATCTCCACTGAACCCCAACTGGATTAAGATGAAATATTACAATGGAACAATAAACCAGTTTTATTTAGGGGGAAAAAAGCAACCTTTCAAACAAATACCCCTAATCCATCAAAGACAATGATAAGACACTGAACAGCTTTCCAAAGGCAGTGACTTGCAAGCATTGTTACTTAAGCTGACAGGGATTTCTACAGATGTCAGAGAGATATTTAAAAAGAGAGCGTGCACTAAAAAACAAGTGCATTTCTTTAGAATTTATAAGGAATAAAATCTTGTTTCAAAAATTGCTAGAATTGAAAATTAAAGCAAATAATATTTTTCTAAAGCTAGAGACAGCAAATTCATAGTATAAATTAAAACAAAGCAAAAATCTAGAACAAAATATTATCTTAGATAATGATTAAAATAGTTCACGGGTGAGCATTTCCCCTGAACCCAGGTGGTCTATAGCACATTGCAGATGAGTCTTGGCTCTCCTATACAGAAATGCCCATGAAAGGTTTATGGGTTTTCTACGGATATGGACCAGTAGGTGCTAGAAAAGAGGATCTCTTAAGTCAAGAAGATCTCAGATCACATCCAGGGTGATCAAATAGAGCTAAAAGATCCATCAAGGTGGAAACCAGAAGTAGGGTGGGGGTGGGCTGGTATATAAAAGGCACTGTATACAAACTGTTGGGGTACAACCTCACTCACAGTCTGGTTGAGGAACGAGGAATGTGGTAACAAGAACACACTTGTTCATAACATACTAATCTTGCCAAGGAGAGTCTAGCCTTTGCTGATGGCAACCTATTGGAGCTAACCGATGCCTGGATTAGCTGGGTAATGGCATGGGACCCCAGCAATGCCTCACATAGGTTTCTAGAGGAGAGATACAGAATTCGCCTCTTGGAGCTACCTGTATCTGAACAAGCTGCTCAATGTCTCTACATCTCACTATAGCCAACCATTTTCAGGGAGTAATAACTTCCAAAGAGTTGTGAGACTTAAAGGGGCAGCACACGACGGTGCCTGACACATATGGGCACAATTCCCAGAGGCCAACAGATTCAGGTTATGGTTTGTCAGTTGTTTCAGTGTAAATCAATCATTTTCTGAGAACTTCCGAGAACAAATGAAGTACAAAACTGAGCTCCTGGGTTATCTGACCTTGAAAATGCAGTTGTTCATTTGTTGACACTGTCAACTTCTAAAAAGAAAACTTCTACGAAACATCTTGTACCAAATTATTGACCAAATTGTTGGGGGTGGAAATGACAAGGGGAAAGGAGCAATAAATTTGCAAACTTATACTCAGATCATAAATCCCTTTATCCACCAAATAAGCCTTTGCCCAAAATAGAACAGGATGAGAAAGCATGAAAAATTGAAGTTTGAAAAGATGGTAGTCACAGAAGAGACAGGCAGGATCTTGTTAGGGAAGTCTCCTGTCCAGGGCTGTGGGCTGGTGACAGACAGGCTCTGCTGGCGCCCACTCCTCTCCCTGCACATGGTTTAATGTTAATAAGCCGCATAAGCACTATTTCCTCGGGGAAGCCTTTGGAGGCTTCAAAATCTATCCATCTGTTCTGGTCTGTGCTCACAGAGTCCTCTATTGCCTATCTCAGTATGGTCAACATGCATATTGCCATCATGTGTTTAACAGACTACTAAAGGTGTAGGTTCTGGGGGCAAACTGAGACTGAACCTCAGCTCTCTAAATACTGAGCACATCTAAGCCCCTGCGCAAAAGGGATAAGAACACTGACCTTATGGGGTTGATGTGAGGAGACGAGATAAGCCTTATAAAACTGTCAGACACTTGATTCAATAAATGTGGCCCATTTTCATTAGGAGTCAGTGAGGGCAATTAGAATAGAGTTTAGTATCAAACACAATGAAAAGCACAGAATGGTGTTCCCTAAAACTACATTCACTGTGTTCCTTGTCAGATACTTAGTTGATTACACACCTATCTAGCTAATCATCTTTGAATGTAATTGTGATTCCATTTCTTAGAGGCAGCAGGCCTTGCTTTGTAGAGTCCAACTTGCACTAATTTTAGTTTTCATAATTTAGTCCAATAAGCTGAATTTCTCAAACAATACTGTTTAAATCTCATTTATCATAGTACATTTTCTGTGGTCTAGTTTACTTTTTTTTTAAAATTTTCTGACCTTTAAAAGCATCTCACTGAGTTACAGCAGTTCTTTATATACATGAAATACATATCCTTTGTCAGGCACACATTTTATGTTTTCTCTCAGTCTGTACCTTGCTCCTCGCGCCTCTGACTTTAAGGGTATCTTTGCCTTTCTTACAGCGGGCCTAGCTCTTAGTAGCTAAGCCGTCTTTACAGTCCTCCTAAGTGTCTTTGAGGAACAAAAAAAATTAATTTTGATGAAGTCTGCTCTGTCCTCTTTTTCTTTCATGCTTCATGTGTTATATCTCCAAAGAAGTCTCCCCTATCCCAAGATCACAAGCATGCTTTCCTGTGTTTTCTCCTAGAATTTTGTACTATGTTTAGGACCATCCCTCATTTTAAGCTACTTCTGTATAAGCCTGTGATAAAAGTTAAGGCTCTTTGGCCCAGTATTGTATATCTATTTGTGGAAAGACTACCCTTCCCTCCATTATTTTAGATTCTCTGTCTTTTTCTTCCTCTGCTTACCCCATCCCTTTTTTTTTCTTAATTTTTTTCTTAATTAAAATTTCTAAATTTTAATTTTCTTAATTTTTAATAAATAACAACAATAGAAAAAAACTCTGTTGATTTTAAGTGTGAAAGCCTATTTCAGGACTCAATTTGTTTCATTAATTATATTTCTCTTTACCTCAATGCACCTTCTTGATGATTATAGCTTTATAGTCAGTCACAATGTCAGGAAGTATGATCCCTTAAATGCGTGCCTTTAAAACAATGATAAATGCTCAAATGAGATTTAGAGCAGCTTCCGTGTGTTTATATGTGTGTGTGTGTATGCTCGTGTGTTCCTGCTAAAGATTAGATTGGGCCTATGCTACTGTAAGAATCAACATGGGAGAAATAACAATCTACCTAACTGAGTCTCACACTCAGAACTTGATTTTTTCCATTTATTTAGGTCTTTAATTTATATCATGAAAGTTTTGTAGTTGCCAATATACAGATATTATAAATATCTTACTGTGCAAATATTTCAAATTCATGATGTCACTGTAAATAATAACGACTTTAAAAATGTACCTTCAAATCATTCACGGCCAGTTCTCAGAAGTGTAAGGGATTTTATGTATTGACAAGCTACTGTAATGATCTTATTGATTTGCTTATTAGTTCTGATGGCTATTTTTAGATTCTTATTTCATATTAGATATTTTGCCTATGAATGCCAGTAGCCACGTCAGAAGAGCAGCAGCAGATGGCATGTGACTTCAGGGTGTCAGTCTACCAGGAGGTGAATCCCTGATGGGTGAATCTTGGATAGGCAAGGCCACAGAACCACAGACTCCAGAATGTCTTTTGCTTCTGCTGTACCTTTACATGTTTGCTGCTGCCATCTTTCTCTGGTATCTGGCATGGTGTGAATGGGTGTGGGGAGATCTCCACTGCCTGTGTTTATCTCATGGAAACATCCCGTTCTACTGGGCATTTTTACTTGTGAATTCATATGAAGATGACTCCTTCCTAAGCTGTACTATCTAATTGATGATAATAATGTTAGTTTAAATAGAGTTTTGATGATAAAAAATAAAACAAGTAATTGTCACACAGTTAGAACACATGAGTTTCTATTGAGGAGCCTTATAGACTGTAGCTTATGGTAATGATTAAGAAAAACAATTGAGTCCTAGTAGCCCAACTAGTTTATATTCTTTTAATCTTAGTGTTGGGAGATGTGTTCACAGGTTTCAGAGTGCATCATTAGCTGAAACAAAGCCTCATAATAACTTTTGGTTAGATCAGATGTTCTGATAATAGTTTTGATGTGAAAAACCCAAGAAGACAATCTAAAGTTTTAGAAAGGTACATAGTGAGGAACTCTTTAAGGTCAGGGAACAAGAATAAAGCAGCCCAATTATTACTAGCTGACACACTTTTCTTACTAGGATTGGTTGATGACCAAAGGTGATGATTAATTCCTTGTACCCATTTCTGCCCTCAATTTCCTAATATAAAAAAAACTATTGATGAGTGGGTATGCACCCTAAAGGTTTAAAGTAGAGCTGAGTGATTCTTTTTTTATATATAAAAGTTTAGGTTTGTGATTCCTTTAAGATTCCTTATAAGATTACCTTTCAAGATAAGTAATAAAGTAATTGGCCCTTTCTTTGTAACTGCAAGACACAGCCAGCCAGCAAAGGACCTCACTGAGAAGAATATCTTGCTTGCTTACATGGTTAATCTATCACAAGTTGCTTGAGTATAAATGTATGTGGGTTCTTGGGATAATTTTTTTTACCTGTAATACATAAAATATTTAATCATGTAAGAGAGATGAAAAACATGTTTTTATCTGTATTCATTATAATCATTCACTTGAAAAATGGAATGTGACCACATTGTAATTCCTATATTGCCTGAAAAACTTTCTTGGGGTATATAAGCTGTAGAAAAACAGTATATGGTACAAAGAATACAGAAGAACATAGAAGAATAAAGAAGGAAACCATCAAGAGAAAGTGTGAGTGTCTTTTTACCTAACCCCCTCAGATAAAAAGGTCTAATATGGGCTGACTCTGTGGATTCACTTTGAACCCTGTGCTGCTGGAGGCTGGTCCCCAAGGCAGTGGAATATGAATAAAGAAAATTCTCTTCTTCCTTTCTCATTTGTGTGTATTTCTTTTTCTTGCCTCATTAGACTATCTAGACACTCAAGTATAAGTCTGAAATAGCAATGGAGGGTGAATATCTCTGCCTTGTTACTGATTTGGGAGGAAATAATAGTTTTATTGCCACTAAAATAAAAGTAAAATTTTAATTGTAGAATTTTCTTTTTCTAGTTGTCTGTTCTTTATTTTCTCTTTGGATGGGTGCTATATTTCATATAATGTGCATCCTGCATATTTTGAAATAACATGATCTTTAATATGGTTGATTAATTAATTTTAAATGTTGAACCAACTTTCCATTCCTGGTGTGCTATCCTTATATCTTAATTACTTTTTTATTGCCATGAAGACACAGAATGACCAAGGTAACTTATAGAAGAAAATGTTTATTTGGGACTCAGGGTTCCATGACTACCATGGTGGGGAGCATGGCAGCAGGCAGGCAGGCAGGCATGGCACTGGTGTAGTAGCTAAGAGCTTACATATTATCTGCAAGTTGGGGGTGGACTTTTAAAACCTTAAAGCCCACCCAGTGACAAAACTCCTCCAATTAGGCCACACCTCCTAATCCTTCCCAAACAGTTCTATCAATTGGGGACCAAGTATTCAAACCTATGAGTCTACAGGGGTCATTCTCATTCAAACCATCATACACTTTTACTGTTGGATTTGACTGGTGCTATTTTGTTAAGGATTATTTATACCTTTAATATGTACGGTTTTTCTTATAATATCATGGTCTAGTTTTATCATCAGGGTATAATGCTGAGCTTCATAAGGTAAGTTGCAATGTTTCTCTACTATTTTCTGAAGCAGACTGTGTTGAATTAGCATGATTTCTTTGAATGACTGATAGAATATACCATTATAGTCATCTTCTTTAAAATGTACTTGCTTATCTAATCATTTATTATTCTTAGGATAATTCCATAAAGAGTGTGGAAGCAGTTTGTAATTCTTTCAAAGAATATTATCAATTGCTTGAATACAGAGACTGACAGATGTCTAAAAATAAATTTTACCTTTCTCTTATACTGCCAAGTAAGAACATTGTTGTAAACATATAAGTAGCAAAGTAGTGTATATATTTAATTATATTTCTAAATAGTATAAACTTAGAGATTGTTTAAAAATACAAAAATCAAGAGAATGGTCTCTTATTAGTTAAAACATGTAGACATTCTTTGTTTTTTGGTGTTCTTTGCTTCATACAGTGTTCTTTGTTTCATTTGGTGGCAAATTAAACCAAAAATTAGAAGAACAAAATCATCAGAGCAAAACCAACACACTATCTGATGTAAAATATTACAAATCACTGGCTGAAATGTGATGGAAAAGTGTGAGGCTAAAAGAACTAAGTTATTTTATTGGGAAAGATTACAAAATGGCCTCCTGAATAACTTCATTCTTCCCTTTGTCAAAGATCAAATAGAAGTAAAGCCTGGCTTCCTTTTATGCTGGTACAAATCTTGTTTGTATGACTTTTATAAAACTGTGACCTCTCTAGTAACTTTCTGTCAAAAATGGTGTTATTTCCCACTCCTGAACAATGAGGATTAAATAGTTTTTTCTATTCTTTTCTTTCTGTTTTTATTTATTTGTTTTTTAGACAGGGTCTCTCTATGTAGTCCTGGCTGTCCTGAAACTTGCTATGTTGACCAAGCTGGCCTTGAACTTACACATATCTGCGTGCCTCTGCCTCCCGAGTGCTGAGATTAAAGGCGTGCACACCACGCCTGGCAGTCAGGTAGGTCTCTAACACCCAACAAACCTGATTTGCTGCTTTGATTTTTGAGGTCTCCCAGGATATTTGAAAATAAACACCAATCTCAACATCTGGATTCTTGACTAAAGTGCTGTCCAATTCCTTGGCCATCTAAGCATACTTATTAGATATTACAGGGAAACTAAAACATGTCAAAATAGCACTCTGGAAAAATTTTAAATGTTTCATTTTCAGTTTATCACCTAGTAAAGGTAGACAACATGAGACTCCTATAGACTCTGCCAATTGTAGCCCAATTATTCTGAGTAAGGTCTATATTCAATTTGAGCTAAGACACAATGGAGCAAGCTATTGTCTCCTTGGCTATATTTTATCAGAGATAAGCTAATGGTAATTAAAATTTTGATCCTTTACGTGTTGATTGAAAGCTTCTTTTGTTGAGTCTTCAGTTTATCATAATGTCCTGCTCATGTAGTCAGGACTTACTAGTACTTCACCTGACTGCAAAGCCACCTGCTCAGATTTGTGAAGAATCCAGAGAATCGGGCATTGAGATAGCCAGTGGAAGATGTAGCTGCACATTCTTTTTCCTTCAACAGAGGTGATGCTAAACAAACAAGTTCCATTCACTGCTTTATACAACTTCATCATATAACTACCAATTTAAATATTATTGAGTTTTTAATTTTTTGTTAAATGTAACAAAGCCTTCACTGTACAAGATCAAAAGCTGTATTTTTAAACAGGTTAACATTAGCTTTTTAATAGGAAAATGTTGAGAAAAGGTAAGTTGAGAAAGGAACACTGAGCACTTCTGTGTCTGTCCTCTTCCACCCCTCCCCGAATCCCTTCTGTGGAAATAGTTGTCAGAAGCAAAGTGTGAGTCAAAAAAAAAAAAATCTCAAGAGTTACAACTATAAAACACACCTCTATTTTGTTATTCCTTTCTCAAGGTTAACATGGGACCATCTTATAACAAGGTTATTTAGGGCATCCTTATCTAATCCTCTTTAGGGTGAGCTCAGGTGAAATTATCTACGCAGGGAAAATGCTACCTAACCAGGTCTCAACGCTTTTGTACAATAACATTCAAATAGCAGAGGTTTAATTTTTTCCAAATTCTTCATCTTCTTCCTGACATTATCATTGTGTGCATGTGTGTGTTGTTGCATGTGTGTGTATACATGTGTGTGCATGAAGTGTGTGTTATGTGCATATGTGTATATGTGTATTATATATGCATGTGGGGGGGTGCGTGTGGGTATGCACATATACAAGTGGGATAAGAGGACAACTTGTGGGAGTTGGCTCCCTCCTTCCATAATGTGGATTCTGTGGATTGAACACAGATGGTTAAACTTGTTATCAGTTTCTCTTACCTGCTGAGCCATCTCTCTGGCCTAGGAGTTTAATTTTTGTTGAAGTAAGTAGTATCTGCTTATTAAGTTTTTTAATACAACACAATCTCACAACCCTTATAACCTCTTAGATCACTCTGTTTTTAGAACAGTTAAGGCCAAAGCAATACCTACCCTGCTTCCACACTCCCAACTAACTAAATGCTCTTCAGTGAGGCCTCTGAGGAAGCTAAATACTTGGTCTTCTTTGTGAAACCTTGTATACTTTTCTGTAAAGTTTTCAAGTCCAGGCATTAGAACTGGTATCTTCTAGAAATTGGTTGTTCTGACTCTTGTATTAGGGGCATACTCTCGTTACAAATGACACTAGAAAGTGAAGATTGAAAAACACAAGATAATTTGAAAGGAGACACTGAACTGAGAATGCTACTAAAAACCAGTCAGCTAGGAGAGTTCTTCTAGGTTTGGCACAGAGGCCACTACAGCTAGGGCCTCGGGCTACATCTTCAGCCGGCAGAAGAGTCCAACAATCAACATGATGCTGATTTCCACAGGCAAACTCCGAGAGGGAAGGAGTAATGGAGGCTTGCACCAAAGTGCCTGAAAACCTGAGGCCAGGCAATATGGGAAAGCTCCAGATTCACTGAAAGGAGGCCCTGAGAGCCTGTCGTGTAAAGTTGTAAAAGTGAACCCTAAGCTGCAATGGGGATGCTTGGATGTTGGAGATGACAGCAAAACAGGTCATCTGCCAAAGAATCTGGATCAAGAGAAATTGTAGGTGTTGCAGGCAAGAGAACCAGAGTGACAGGGTACCTGTGGCCTCTATCATGAGCCACAGATTTCAGACATGGAGCTGGAGGGTTTGGTTTGATTCGTCCTGATAGGTTTGTTTTGCTTTGATAAGATTTTTTTGTTTTGTTATTCTCCATTCCTCTTCTTTGGAATGGGAAAGTTTACTCTGTGCAACTAAATATTGGAAGTATATGACTTGAATATTTTATGGGGGCTTACATTAAGAGATCACCTTGAGCATTAAATTTTAAATTTAGGCTTTTATCCTTTAAAAATATATTTTAAATCATATGTATGTATGTGTAGGTGGGTATGTGCATATGAATGGAAGTTCCTGGGAGGTCAGATCTCCCTGGAATTGGAGTTAGAAGCAATTGTAAGCCACCTGATATGGTGCTGGGAACAAAACTTGGGTCCTCTGCAAGAGCAGTACATGTGCTTAAGCATCAAACCATCTCTCCAGGCCAACAATTTTAGGCTTTGAACAGTTAGAACTGTTATGATGTTGGGGATTCTTATACATGAGCTGAATGCATTTCGAGTATTTCAATAACCATTAGTCTTTGAGGACAAGGGATGGAAGGTTATGGTTAAAACATGATGTATTGGGAGTCAAGCTAAGAAGGCATAGACTTGTGGTCATTAATCATCATTGCCAACTTCACCAGATTTAAAATTGCCAAGAAGATAATTTAGGGAATTCACAGAGAGGTTAAAATGAGGAGAGACAACTGACCTTGAGTGAGGGTGATATCATACCATGGGCTAAATTTCTGGACCAAATACAAAGAGGAAAAGGAGGGAGAGAAAGGAGTGATGACATTCATCTCTCTCTAATTCATGACTGCATACACCACAGAACCTGTGGTCTCACACTTGTGCCCCCAAATCCTTTGGCCATGATGGACAACAAACTGAGCCCACATAAACCATCCTTCCATTTGGTGTCTGTCAAGTATTTTGTCCTATCAGTGAGAAAGTACCCAATATCACATCTTACAACAGAAAAGAACTTCACACAGTGCAATGTCAATCTCCTGGTTTGTGAAATTCATTATGCACAAATAAGATGTTAGTGCTAAGATAAGAGAAGCTTGATGAAAAGTATATAGGAAATACTTGTACTACTTTAGAACTGTACAATAAGTAAAAGCCAACTGCGTTTTAAAAAGTTAAGTCACCTTTAATATTCTTTAAATAAGTGAGGTTTTCATAAACAATTACTCTTTGGCAGTCTCTCAATTAGTTGTAAGCTCATAGATTTCCATGCTATCCTGTGACTGTCTCAGCTAACACCTAAAACTGAATGCCATTCAAATGCTGCACATTGAAGCCCACTTTCCCCTTAAAACACCCTGCATCACTACAGGCTCCCTCTGATTCCCAGCTCTTACTCTGATGTAGAATCTTCTTGCACATTATATAGATTTCTAGTTCTTTTATGTTTTATATTCACAAGTAAGAAAAGCTCCCATTAATCAGTGACAGTTATTTATCCTTTACAATCTTTCTCAGCACTGAACCAGGTATACAGCAAATGCTGCTAAAATATGTTGACTCATTCACCCACAAACTGTCATGAAAAATAGACATTTGAAAGTTCACACCATCTATTTATGACCTCTCTCTGCTGTTATGCATCAAATACAACACTGAATGGACCACTAGTTATCATCTAGGCCTGGAAATTCTGATTACTTTTTGTTTTCAGGAAGTTTCTAACATGCATATTTCCTTCAATTTAATAAAGTAGTTGGGATTGAAAAGACAGTTTAATCCATATTATATAGAATTATAATTTTGAGAAATATAGACCTAACCTACAAATTCTTAAAATATCATTTAAAACTCTGCTAAAATGCCTCACCCAAAAATAGAAAATTCATAACATATGCAACTACCACAAATCAGAATCAAAGATACTGATATTTTATGAGATACTTTCCATGACCCTGGGTTGTTTCCTTGAAGTATTCTGAGGATGTCTATTGATTTGTTAAAATCAATGCAGTGGAAACAAATGTATTTCCTTTGCCAAGAAAATACCATAGATGAATATTAAATATGGTCCTGCTAGCCAAGATTCACATCTGTATACAATTAAAATGCAGCTCTTCTTTTTTCCAATAATAATTTGTAATATCTTCTGAAACACACACAGAGAAGTTATGCACTATTGCACACCTGAGTGAGTTACCAACTGTAAGTACAATGCTACCAGCAATGCACTCACCGGACTAGTGTAGGCTGGACTGTGGAGCATGATGCCATGTTAGGAATATTAGTAAATCTCTTTGGAATTTTGTGTGTGTGTGTGTGGGGGGATAAAGTAGTTAACACTGCAAAGATTTTTTAAAAAGAACATAGGGTTCAAAACATACTCTAGTACTATATACTACCAACTAAGAGAAAAAATACTTTAAGAGTGTAACTTAAGGGGCAGGTAGGAACTGCTGTACAATTTTGGGACTCAAATACTTTTAAGAATTCTCATCAAATAAACTACTATTTAAAAAATTTTAGAAGAATTAAGTCACTGAGAATGCCAAATATCACAAAAAAGCTTTAAAAACTCATGCTGATTTTATAATTGTGGGGAATAACTACATTTGGCTGGATGGTAGAGAGGAAAATATGTTGAAAATATGATTTCTAGAGTATGATTTACAAAACTTTACAAATAATCAAGATCAATACAATACAATGGGATATTTAGAAGATACATAAAATTATTTTATTTTATGACATTTCTTTTTCTTTTCATTTTTTTCCCAATATAATTTTTTTTATTAATTACTTGGGACTTTTGTACAATGCACTTGATCACATTCATTTCCCAGTCCTCCCAGGTCCACCCTCCCACCCTTCTGCCCCCCCCCCCCAAAAAAAAACACCAAGTCCAAATTGTGTTGCCTATATACTCATTGGAGCATGGGCAAACTTCCAGTGGCTAGCCTGTTAAAGAAAACTGAAAACTGAATCCACCCCCTTCCTTCCCACCCTCCACCCTACTCCAGAAACTATCAACTATGAAGAGCTACACTTCAGCACCTTTATCACAGTTTTAAAGGAATGTCTTCAATAACTTCCCGCCTGGACTCATTCTTTTTTGGAGTGTGTGTGTGTGTGTGTATGTGTGTGTGTGTGTGTGTGTGTGTGTGTGTTGGGGGGGGGGGTTGTTACAGAAGCCTTCCATGTGTCTCATTCTCAGTTATGAGTCTTCAGTCATCAATACCATTGTAAAAGAAGCTTCCTTGCCTATAGCAGCCTGCCACAGCTCAGATCATGGACTTCCACATGGTTTCAGGTGATAGCATCATGGACATCCACATAGTTGCCCAGGGCAACAATGATCACAGATATCAACATGGCCTCTGGAGGTATCGTGGACCATGGATATCAATATGACCCACAACAGCAGCATAGATCATGGCCACCAGCTTGACCTTGGACCATAGATATGAACACAGCCCCAGCAGCAACCAGGGATATCAACATTGCTTGCTGCAGCAGCATGGACCATGGGCACCAGCATGGCCCCCAGCAGTAAAGAGGTGGCAGCTTGGATTATGGACATCAGTGTGGCCCCCAGTGTAAATACAGACCAAGAACATCAACATGGCCCCCAGCAGCAAAGCGGTGCAGCTCAGATCATGGACATCATGGTAGCCCCCAGAGGAAGCACAGACTATGGACAGACATCAGCATGCCCTGCAGTGGCAGCTTGGATCATGGACAACAGCACACCCTCCAGCAGGCAGCACGGACACTAACACAGCCTCTGGCATCAACACAGACCTGAAGTCTTTGAGAGACTTTATTCAGAGAATGGACCGTTCTTCATCTCAGACATCTTGTTATTGTTCATGAGTCAGGGTAATCATGCAGTTGGGCAGCATGCTGGGGACAGAACCTGCTGGAGCTCCAGGATGCTGTATATCACCTGTTCTTAGTTCCCTGCCAGCACCCCAGGAATGACCATCATGCTTGCACCCCCCAGCAGGGTGATCAGCATGAGCAGCGGCAACAGGCAGCCATGGAGCTTAGTGGGCGGCAACAGGGTTGGAGGCCACAGCCTCCTGGTGGTCTGAAGACCTTCGCCACCACAGTGTCCCTAGTTCGATTTCTTTCCACCACATTTGATGCTCCAATCAGCCATCTTTTTTCTAATTCCATGAAACCACTTTTAAAAAGCATCTTCCCATAAGACCTGCCTTTTTTAGTTGTTCCAGAGATACTGTGTGCTCTGCAGGCTCATCCTCTGCTGCTGCATCTCCCCTCGGAAGTCTCTATAGGTCTCTCAGATTCCACTGGTGTGGGAGCCCGTTCTCGGGTTCCTCGCGGCTTTACCCAGCAGGTCTGCATAGAGGATGATCAGGACCACGGGCCTGAGTGCAGGTGTCTGAGATGGTCTGCACTTGGCTGTGCTGGGGGAGGAGATCATTTGCTCCACCCCTTGGCGTCTCTATAAAAACCCTGGGGCAGAGACAGTCGGGGCCCGTTGGAATAGGTTCCAGGCTCTCTTGAAGCTATCCTTTATTTTCTATCTGTTTATCTCCGCAAGATTCTCCGCAATAAATCCTTCTATCTAATATTTCCTGCCGCTCACACTCAAGAAAACTCTGGGAAGCTGTGGGGTTGGTGGGTAAACGCCCCATACACTGGGAGGCTCGGCAAGGGCTGGTGGCTGCTGCCATCTTGAGCTGAGTTGTTTTACCATATTTTCATTTTTCAAAGAAACAATGCCTTTTTAGTATTTAAAGAATAACTTGTAACTTAAATACAGGAATTTTAAAGTACCACTTTTCTATCTTCTTTTCATGTATACTGCTGTCATTTTAATGATCACATGTGTATTAGTCACTTTACGTATTGCAGGAATAAAATTCCTGACAAAAAGAGCTCAAGGAACAAGGGTTTATGTTAGGCCATGGTTCAAAGGCACAGTCAGCCATGGTGAAGTCTTGGGGGAGGGGCATGAGGTAGAAGGTGATTAATACTTATGCTAACCATACTTCCTTTATTCAGTTCAGGATCCCAACCTATGAAATAGTACTGCCAACGTTTAGTCTAGGTCTACCCACCTCAATTGACTTAATCTAGAAATCTTTCAGACATGCTCAGAGATTTGTTGCTAAGGGATCATAAATTCCATCAGTGTGACAGTCAAAGTGATATACAATAACTTAGTAAACATAGTTCTAGAAGAAATAGTTCAATTTCAAGACACATATGGCCTACTGTAATTAAACCAAGAGGGTATGGAGATCTATAGCAAGTGGAGCAATAATAAAAGTTTCCCAAATAAAACAAAGCTGGTCCAAGATGGGCTCACTGTTGAATTCTACCAGACCTTAAAAAAGCTCACACAGCCGGGCGTTGGTGGCGCACGCCTTTAATCCCAGCACTCGGGAGGCAGAGGCAGGCGGATCTCTGTGAGTTCGAGGCCAGCCTGGGCTACCAAGTGAGCTCCAGGAAAGGTGCAAAGCTACACAGAGAAACCCTGTCTCGAAAAACCAAAAAAAAAAAAAAAAAAAAGCTCACACAGAAAATATTAACTATTTAATTATTTAAAAAAGGCAGTAGTGCTAGCAAATTTGTTCTATGAAGTCAGTACTATTCTGATATACAAACTGGATTAAAGCACAACAAAGAAGAAAATATTAGGACAATTTCCTAGATGAACATGGATACAAAAGTTCTAAATAAAATACTTGCAAAATGGGCTGAAGAAATGGCTTAGTGGTTAAGAGCACATATTGCTCTTGCAGAGGACCTGAGGTTCAGTTCAATCATCTATGTCTGGTGGCTCATAACCACTTGTAACTCCAGCTTTTGGGTATCTAACACTTGTAACTTCTGTAAGGACCTGCAGTCATGTGTTCATATCCATTTCCATACATATATACATTGAAAAATCTTTAAAAAATAGAAAAATACTTGCAAACATAATTCAACTACAAAGAAAAATGATCAGTCATGATATCCAAATAGTTTCCACTTCAGGAATGCAAGCATGTTTTAATATATGCAAATCAATGAGTAAAATGCATCGCATTAATAAACTCAAGGACTGAAATCACATGATATCCTAAATATATACAGAAAATGCCTTTATACACATAGAAGAAACTAGGAATAGAAAAAAATATCTGAACATAGTAAAGGTTATATATGACAAAGCAATAGGCAACATTATACTAAATGGACAAAACTTCTAAGCATTTCCCCTCAAATCAAGACTAAGACTTAAATGTTTATTTTCTCCACTCCTGTTCAATATCGTCTTTGAAGTCTTTGCTAGAGAAATAAGACAAGAAAAAGAATTAAAAGGATCACAAATAGAAAATAAAGAAGTCATTAATTTCCAGATGAGGTGATACTATACATAAATGACCCTAAAGACTCCACTAGAATAATTAGAACTGATAAACACTGTCAGCAAAGGATGACTATATATATACTATATATATAGTAGTTGATTTTCTATATACCAATAATGAACATGCTAAGAAAGGAATAAGGAAAACAATCCGTTTACAATAACTTTAAAAATACCTAAGAATAAATATAACCAAGAAAACAAAAGATACCTTAATGGAAAATTTAAAACACTAAAAAAAGTAATTGAAGAAGATACTAGAAGACCAAAAGGCCTCCTATGAGGAGACAACCCCAACTAGATAACTTAAGCCACCAAATAAAACCTCCAATGCCAGGAATGGGTTATATCTTATTGAGTCATTGGCCAACTGGGTTCCATAGACATCTCCTTAGACAACATCACAGGCTATTGTAAAGCCTACTAGTTATCCTCCACAACTTGATAGTAAGGTCCTATTGCCAAGATACCACTTCCTTATGTCATTACACATGGAGAAATTGAGCTAGTGCCCAATTAGAACCTTCACCCCACTGACTTAGCGCTCATGGTTTACGTTCCAGCAGAGGAGAAAAGTAATTATCAATATCACCAGATACAAACCCTGCAGCCCACAACGGCAAGTTTCTTTCAAGACATAGGAGTGCAGTAGTGGCACAAGTGTTAGGGAGTAAGTAGCCCCCTTTTGGGTTGGATTTAAGGCCTACTTCATGAGATGGAAACTTAAAGTGCTGAAGTGGCCAAGAACCTGAGACTAGAGAGGTCATAAGTCTACAGGAAAATCTGCTACTATTGTTCTGCTAAAGGAACAAAGTGATGAAACGACTCCTAATGACAGACTGCTATACCCACAGATCAAAGTATCACTCAACCCTTATCAGAGAGGTTTCTTCTAGCAGATAGTAATTAACTAGAGATCCACAACTGGACAACGTGTAGAGAGCAAGGGACTTTGGAACACTCAGCCCTAAGTGGGATATCTTTATCAAGGCTCAGGGATCTATATGGAGAATATTGTAAGAGGTAGAGGTGGTAGATAATGCCAAGAAAACAGAATTGATACACATAGGAATTCACAGAGACTGTTATAGCATGCACAAACCTTGCACAAGTTCAAGCCAGATAGAACCCCAGCCCAGAGAAGAAGTAGACACAAAGTCCCACTCTTAACAAAGATGCTCTTGGCAATCTACATCTGCTGGGAAAGGGAAAATCAGTGTTCTCTAACGATGTGTCACTGGGTATATCAACCACAGTCCAGGGCAGTCCTCATGGCCAGGAGTAGTTGGCCAACATAAAATGGACTCCATGTTTTTTGTTGTTCTGCTTTTTTTTTGTTTTGTTTTGATTTTTTTTGAGAGAGTAAAAAAAGAGAAAGAACATGATGTTGGTTTGGTAGGGATATAGGGAAGATCTGGGAGGAGTTGGGGGAAGAGAAAGAATATGGTCAAAATATATTGTATAAAAATATATATATTGTATGAAAAAAACTTTAAATAAAAAAGTTCTTCCATGCTCATGGACTAGAAGTAATATAGTAAAATGACTATCACCCTAAGAAATACATTACCACTTTTATATCTATTATTTTAGCTTGTCTATCATACAGATCTTCTGGTTATACAGTAAAACAAACTAAACCCAAAAACTATAGTCATTATTTGTAGGATCATGCTCACTATAGGATCATTAATAATTGCTAAAAGGTAGACGCAAACCAGCATCCATCAAGATGTAAAAATAAACAAAATGTGGTATATCCACACAATGAAGTTTTTTTTTTTTTGATCTTACAAAAATTAAATTCTGACACAGGCTAAGATATCCCAACAGTAAATAAAAAAGTGACAAAAAGATATCTACTAAATGATTCCCTTCTACCAGACACCTAGAGTAGTCAAATATACAGAAAGAGAATTAGAGTGGTGGTTAGCAAGGGCTGGGGGAGAATTAATGGGGCTTGCTATTTGACAGATACTATTTTAGTTTTGTGAGTTAAAAGTGTTCTGGAGATGAAAAATGAGGACAGCTGCACAACTTAAGTACTTAATGCTACTGGACTATATAATAAAAATTCATTAAAATGATAAGTTTTATGTCATATATATTTAAGTCCAATTTAACATGAATGAATTTAATTAAAATAAATAAGAAAAATAAGGAAAGGTAGACAAAAGAAATGAGATTATGCAAATGTTTTCCCAAAAAAGCCATGAAACTGTGTTAACTTTGTTTTGGGCAATGGTGATTTGTAGAATCTTTGTAAAATTTTAAGTAACTGGTAAATACAATTAGCTTACAATCTATCATTTCTAGAAAATTCTGGTCAATTCCATCTGTTCCCTTTGACTTTAAGACGCCATCCAAGATATTTCGAAAGCCATTCAGTCCAATAAAGTTAGATGACGACCTTAATTTCAGTTAAATGTAATGATAGTTGTTTCTAATATTAAGCCCTCTCCCCTACTAAAATTGATCTCCTTGATGGGAAGGGCTGTGTCTGGTGATATACTGTGTACCCTAACAAAATCTGCTTGAAGATCAGAGGACAGAACAAGCCACTAGATTAAACATAGAGGCCAGGCAGTGGTCGCACACACCTTTAATCTTAGCACTTGGGAGGCAGAGATCTGTCTGGATTTCTGTGAGTTCAAAGTCACTCTGGACTACATGATATTGACTCAGTCTAGGAGAGCAACAGAGCCAGGTAGTGGTGGTACACACCTTAATCCCAATACTTGGGAGTCACACGCCTTTAATCCCAGCACTTGAGATCTTACACCTTTAATCCCAGTATTTAAGAAGCACACATGCCATTAATCCCAGCACTAGGAAGGAAGTGATAGCTGGGTGGAGAAAGGCATATAAGGGGTGAGGAGACAGACACTAAAGGCTTTTCAGCTGCAGAGCTTTCAGCTGAGGACTCAGAGACATTCAATCAGAGGATTCCTGGAGTTGGTGAGGTGAGACGTGGCAGTGGCTTGTTCCTTTGTCTCTCTGATCTTTCAGCATTTACTCCAATATCTGGCTCCAGGTTTGTTTGTTTGTTTGTTTGTTTGTTT